>JABCMJ010013984.1:0-22065 GCA_014822125.1 Arbutus unedo | reverse complement strand
GTTAGAGTTCTCGAATCCGTTCATTTTCTAAGTTAGAGTCCCCAAGTGAATTTGCGGGTTAAAATCCTTATTTCCTCATTTTTGGATTAGAGTTTCAAAGTGAATTTGTGGGTTAGAGTCCCCCATTCATTTATCTATGAGTTTGAGTCCGGAGGTGAATCATAGGGGTTAGAGTCTCATATGCTTACTCCGTGGGTTAGAGTCTCACTAGTTGTCGTGCCATGTTCCAATGTGGGCTAGAGTCTCATCTATCGCCATCCTAATTAAAAAAAATAATAATCATTTATGTGCAATTTTATTGCTTTCTGTTATATCAGTTTCTGTTATTATTAGTTTAATGTATTGATTACTGTTTGCACTTGTTATTACTATTATTCATGCTATCATTGTATATCATGTGTCTGTGTCATATTATGTTGTGTATGTTATATTCTTTGGGTTTGATTTTTAGTTAATTATTCTTATTGAGTTTTAAAATTTATTGGTGTAATTTCTATACTCTTGGCATTTCATGCCAAATGGAGAATCTAATAGAGCTAGTAGAACTAGAAGCTATCAACAGGGGGACATTAGCATGACTATCGTACCTTTAGATCTGTTATGTTTCATTGTTTACTTTATTCTAGTCTTTTTTCTCAAACATCGCTACTATATGTAATGTTTTATCTGTTGATAATAAATAAATTAAAATCTTTTTAATTAACATTTTGATTAATAAATTGAGATAAAAAGGATTAAAATAACGTTTTGGAAAGTCATGGCGTCACTAGTACGTTGAAGTTTGCTATTACAAGTACTTATATGGTGAGTTTGGTGAGATTGAGTATTGAGTTAATTATCAGAGTGTCTTCCCGTCTACCACAGGTGGAGAGTTCTTAATTTGACGATTTCTTGCCATACGTGCACTGGCATGTTGCCGATTAAAAAGATATGTTTGCCAACCTGAGAAAGATAATCAAAAATTATGGTCGGATTCTAACCATGAGAGGATAAGTTTCAGATCTGAATAGTTCGGGACCAGTCCTAGATGGATAAGGATTAAAAATACAAGGCCAATTTGGTTATAACTGAAAGTTAACGGTTGAATTAAACTCTAGCACTGCAGAGAGTTTGGATAAGACTTATCTAGGTAGGGGTCAAATGTCAAAAAATATAATTCATCTCTTAACAATAAATTAAAAAGTGGAAAGAACTCATACTAAGCAAGGAAGAACCTCTTTAAAAGGAAATATACACTTAGGGATACAAGTACGCTATAATTTGATGTTACAAGCACCTATATTAGAGTGTTTTGCAAGATTAAGTACTGAGTTAATTATCAGGATGTCTTTCTACAGACTAGAGGGAGAGAATTTTTTGATAATTTCTTATCTTACAGATTAAGTGTCGGGTATGAAAATAGATTCACGTGTTTGGCCAAGCATGAGGAAATTATTCAGAAGTAACCAAACATTTCCACCCACGTACAACATTTATATGATAAATATATTATTTACAACTCTAGATACATATGCAAGCACAAATATATGAGATTTTCGGCTTGTCAAGATTTGTAAATAAGTTCAAATTAAACTCAAGTTTAAGCTAATTCAACTTCAGTTTTCGCTCGTTAAACTTTTATTAAACTCAACTCGAGCTTAAATTTGCCAAAAAACTAAATAAAAAATTCTGAAAATTTTAATAGTCGACCCAACTCAACTCGTATTTACTG
Source organism: Arbutus unedo (assembly GCA_014822125.1). Taxonomy (NCBI): domain Eukaryota; kingdom Viridiplantae; phylum Streptophyta; class Magnoliopsida; order Ericales; family Ericaceae; genus Arbutus; species Arbutus unedo. The sequence goes on along the minus strand of JABCMJ010013984.1, from coordinate 20,354 downwards.
ACCACCCACCACCATCAATCACCACCTTAGCTTTTACCGTCCCACCACCATCGTACCAAAAAAGGAATTTCGACAGGATATTTGGATCTTATTTACGAAGGTAACCCATAAATATCTGTGTGGGCCTAGCAGAGATGGACCTATGGGAAGGGCACTAGGGTGGCCGTCCCTGTTAGCAAAAAAAAACTTTTATTATTATAAAGAAAAAAATAATTTTTTACAAAATATATAGACTCGTTTCTTCTAGATATTTTGAAAAAAAAAATGTTTAAATAGTAGAGAATATATATTCGTCCATGCGTAGTGAAATTCCTGACTCAATATGTGGATCTAGCCATCCAACGTTGGATAGAAAATAAAATTTTAAATTGAAAATGAATACTTTCCTGTATCCAGCAGTCTCAATAATTTCCTAATATTAAATATCTTCACGAAGATATGGCCTTCGTAAAATAAGCGCACAAGACCTCTCTATCCCATATTTTTCACGTCCTTCTAACCGTAAACTCTATTACATATGTAATTATGTCGTCATTATTTTTTCATCAATAAAAAATGAGATTGACCCTTTAAATATCAGTCGAAATATTCACAAATTGAACATTATAAGTTATATGAAAAAATAACTCAATCTGAAAAATAAAATCCAGTGATAAAATATTTGTCTGTTCCATTATTTTAAAGAAAGAATCGACAAAATCGAGATTATAAATATTTGTAAGCGAAGAGACATGAAATTGAAGATTTTTTTTCATCCTCTAGCAAGTAGATTTTGAACAATGTTCTTCCACACGTGAAAGACTATTCAGAAAATAAATAATTACATTAATAATTATTAGCACCTAACACTTGTTGGTTGTATCTATGTAATTAAGAATCATTAAATTTTGACAACTATATGTTAATAATTTTTAAAAATAATTGCTCGGGAGACTTCGTCTTATCGCTTGATTATTTCAATCTAACCTACTACTGTCTACGTGTTTAAGTTAGATAATATTATTATCTGGACAAATAACAAAACTTTTAGCCTTGTCATATACCTAAGTTCCTAATGCTGACATCATAGTTATATCCAAGCTTTGCAAATTATGAAAAAGCATGGGCCCAACTCACCATTGGGTGGCCCACTTTATGGCCCATTTAGATGATGGAAAATCCTATTCTAATCATAATTCATTATTTTGTTAAAATATAGATCTTATTTTTTTATTAAATTTTAATGATCCAAACCATTCAATGTGTTTAAAATATGTTTTTAAAAAGTATCCGTGAAAAATCAACTCAAAATATTACCGAAAAATACTTGATCTAATTATTTTTTTATAAATCTGTTTCTGTCACACACACGCACACACACACACATATATATATATATATATATATGTATGTATAAACACACACACATATACACATGTATAACACACACACACACACACACAAACGTGTGTGTGTATTACACACACAATCAAATATTCTCTAGAGAGTCACAAAGATTTTAAGTATATTTTGTCAATGTTCTCAATTTTTTTTAGCAATTCTGAATGATATGCATATTTTGGGAGTTAATTAAAGATTTTATGACTCGTGTTTAATATATAAGTTTTACATCTTAATTTTAATATACTTTTTGACTTATTTTATCTCATTTTTTGAAATATAAAATTAATTCTTGTAGTTCTCTTTTTATTATTTACACTCTTTTTCTCGTCCTTCATTTAAGAGTACAACACCATCTTTTTACTTGTAATAAAATTTACCATACTATTGTAAATTCACATAAACAAATAAAAATTTTCAAAAGATTAAAAAAAAAGTTGTAAAGAGATTTAAGTGGAGCCTAAGATACGTAGAGAATTTGGAGGTGTCCACAACAAATTTGGATTTCATCTGGTCTTCTTGATTTAAGGTAGGATCTTGCATAGTTTTCCATCTTAATGTTGTTTAAATCATGTTTCATCGGTATGTGATTGAGTCTTGTATATTCTGGGATGTTTTTATGGAATTTTGGAAAGTTTAGTCGAGGAAAAGTGATTTGAGTTTTGTTTGTGACTAAAACAAAGTTGAAAATTTAAGTTGGCCACTCAAGAGAGATCTTTAAATTCTCGGAGTTTGTTTTTTAGAAATGAGCACGTTTTTGGCACTCGAGCAAGCTCCAAGTCGCTCGAGCAACCTCCTTGAATTCACAAAAAAATTCTAAAACTCAGCTCGTTCCTATACTTTTTAGTCTTGTTCGGGTCAGAGACAGTGGGTTAGATGTTTTTATGGTCATGTATTGGTGATGGCTACCTTAGATACGATGTCTTTGTGATTCCAACGGCGAAAGACTGTTAGAATATTATCGAGTTGGAGATATCTCATATGGAGTGTGAAACGTGAGCTCAAATGGAGTCTGAAACGTGACATATAGGTCTCGCCGCAATTTGCACGAGTTGCCGCTTGTGGCGGAGTTTCATGTTGTGCATGAGTTGCATCGAGTATTTTTGCATGTGTTGAATTGTTTATATGCTTATTCAGATATGTTATTGATGCGAGGTATGATTTAACCTTCATTATCATGGTGTTTATGTATTTTTCTACTCAAACTTCGGCTTATGTTGTTATAAAACCAATTTTTACAGGAAATGAAGTTGAGCCGTGAAATTAGAGTTTTAGAAGAATTTGATGAAGTTCAATAGTTAAGCTTTGTTTATATTTGTTGTTAATCATTTTTTAATTTAACTTTATTATTTGGACATTTGTGAGCTCGTAAGATTTATTTTGAATTGTTAAAATTGTTAACGGATGACTTTAAGGTTTATAATATATTAAATTTGTTGATTGAAGTACTTGATTTACAACTTACGAATTTAAATGAGATTTTAAGATGTATCATATTTTATTTTATTGTTCAATTCATATTCTTAAAGTGCAAGATGTGATAATGTTGTAGTCAAAGTAGACGACCCCAACATCCTTCACGAGAGGAGTCTCATGACAACACTATTCACATCCCCTCATGGCCATCACTGAGGGTAGAATATGATTTTCACTACACGCTCTCTTCTGTACAGTTTCGCAATCTATAAACTTAACCCAATACAAATTTCGATCAACCTACAGCTCAGGGAATATCCAGTACAATGACGACATGATCAAGTCTCGTGTCAAAATGTACCATCTCAATATCTAAGTGTGAGAGGATAATCTCGCACCTTGTTAAGCAATTAGGAATTCAACCCTGATGAACCCAAGAACTAAAGATTTAGCATTCCCACAAATTCAAAATTACCAATATAATAATTAAAACTCAAAATGCAAAATTTGATATAATCAAAACTCAAATTTCCACGAAATTACCAATATAATAATTTGAGTATTAACAAAAAGGATCTCACAAACAGTGACCACATGTACATTAAATTGCCAGTAGAAACAGGAACAAAAAATATAATTACTCCTTTTTCCAGTTTTACCCTAAATAGTTCTGCTCTGAATTATAATCAGACTTAAGTTGGAGAAGCTCTAAGTGCGCTTTATAGGATGTAACATCCTCTAAAGAGTCGTTTGTTAACATCTTAAAGTCGATGTACATGTAAAGAATCATTTTCATAAATGCATCTTTGCCATCCTTCCATATAAAGAAACTACATTCAACCCTTGTCTTCGCAGTGCTTGTAAAAAGAAATAATAAGTTGAGAGTCCAATGTCACCTGGCAAAAGTAAAAAGTCCAATTTCATCACCAATAAGACATTCTAATTTCAACATCAAAACTTAGCACAATCCATGAAAATGTTGCTAGTAATAAGTTACAGTCAACTGTCATGTAGCGAAACTAAAGTTCAAATGCTTAGCAACAAAAAATAACATACAAGTGATGTTCAATTCCATCACCAGTAGTAGAAGTTCCATTTCATAACCAAAACTTTACACAACATGTAAGAATATTGCTACTACACAAGGCTAGTCTACGGCTAGGTTCTAAACATGAGTGCGGCAAAAGTGCAAACATTAAAATCATGTCATGAGACTAGGAAAGTTGAATGCCATTAGAGATAAGAATGATGAAGCATTATCAGCTGCCCTGAAACTGTTTCTACCTTTTACCTTTTCCCCATAAATTTGGGGGGAGAGAAAAAAAAAAACTGCACTGCCACCAATTATGAATTACAAAATACAAAAATGAATCCTAAAAATCAAGAGAAAAAACTGTACACATGAATGGAGAAAAGGCAGCACCAGGTATGCTGCTTCCTGAATGATTACCATCTCCCATATAGAAGGGGCAGGTGTAACAAAAATTGCAGAATCATTCCAGAACAGGATTGATAAACAACCTGCTGTTACCAAAATGCGTGTCGTATAGTCCTATCGATCCCACATGGCCTGAAAAATGGGAGGTCTGTGCTTCAACCAATGCAACACCTCCTTATCGAGCGGAGATTTATGCAGAATAGCGTCTAACATTGGACTGCCAAAAATCTTTGATGAATTCTCGAATGACCATATCCGGTCTTTGGGCCACGGTCTCTGGGGCTGCTTTTCCTGGTGAAACAACAGAAATGGACCATCAAAGGAATTTTCTCGAGTGAACTCAACACTGGAAAAACATATATAGAGTTTTGGAAAAATTAATTGATGGAAATAAAAGGTTTAGAGAAAAAACTAAATTAAAATGTGAAGTTGTAGTGAACTTAATGAATCTACGTGATCATATAGTCCTCGATAGAGCAGGATGGCAAAACAGGATTCTTGTAGCCGACCCCAAGGCACAAAGGCTTACTTTAGTTTGGGTTGGTTATAGAGCGGTGAAAACAAACAACGAAATAACAAATGACACATTCCCCTGCTGGTCATATTTTATCCTCCAATTTAAAGGATGCCGCTAAAGATTATCCTTGATCTTTGGGACCAATGTAATAAAAAACCTAATTACCGCTCCATCAATCCATCACGATGCCATCACAGCCATCACCACAACCAGCGCAAAGCTCTATTTAGTTTTGATTTTCAGAACCCGCATCTGCCAGGCCCTCGCACAAATCCCATGTTTTTTGCCCACATTTTTACGCATTTGTCATACTCTGTTACTTGGAAAGCAGATCGTACCGGTGCGACAAAAAGGGAAACGGAACGTGGTACAACACATGCCTAAATTGTGATACGTTAAGAGGTAGGCTTCAATAAATAACAAAGTGAGAACTCACTCTTCCAAGCTATAAATATCTAATAAAAACAACGCATGGCTTATCAAATTAAACAGTATACATGCAGAACACATTTTTAGGAACATAATGATAGATCTTTTTCCCCTTTTATCTTGCCAAAATTCCTCTCTAGATTTTTACCTTAAAAGAGTTGATTTTTTGGAATAACTTTGGAAATCCCTTTGGACCGCTATATTCACCATTTTATAGCATAAGGTGTACATGTTTCAGAAAGTTCGTACTAAAATATAATTCGCTATGGTATCAGCATTCCCCGGTGTCATAGGTCATACTAAACTTCATTATGCCAGAAGAATAAGAAAATAATGATGAAACAAGAAAATGTAGAATTTTACCATCCTTGACAACATGAATTTCACAGTCCTTGGGCCATAAACCCGATGACGAGATGGCTTCTGGACCTTCGAATAAAAAGAACCAAGGTCCGGTAATGACAGGCAACCCCTACTCGCTCTGCCTAAGCTACGATCTGGCTCAGTCGCCTGGTTATGCCAATAAATCAGCTGCCCTAAACAATAATTTTCACCATATGACTTGTGATATTCTTGGAAACCTGACCTCAACTTATCAGTGTACTTGGGGCCCAGGTCAAGAGGACTAATGTAAACAGGAGGGGAAGTTACAGCCTTGTATTCCTGCAGGCACAAATACATTTGATTTAGGCCAATAAGATCAACACCACCTACATACAACTTGAAGTTTCTCAAATTCCAAAAGAAAACAAAAGATATATAATAAGACCCACCCGCACTCTAAAAAAGCACTTTGTATGAGCATAAATGTGAATCAAATCAGCAGCAGCATCATGCCTACATTTATATGTACATGGAAGATTTCGAACCTCATCCCTCAACCTGAAACACGATCACCATTCATGGGATATTCATGTTCAATGGTAAAACTGCTGATAAGAAAAGAGAAAATGCAGCTCACCATATCAAAGATTTCCGAAGCTCCTTCTGTATATCGTCGGAACGAGATGATGGATCATGAGCACGAATTTTGGACCTGAGGTCACTTAACATGCCATCATCCATATGAGGAGCCATGCACTGAATGAGTTCCTCTACAAGTGATCCTTCCCCTTTCCAAAGAAAGGAAATAGCTGCTTCAGGACTCAACCTTTCAAGAGGAGGCGGAGCTTTCTTGGGGTCACCAAAAACGCATCTCATGACATACCTAACCTGGAAAACAAATTCAAATAATCAGAATCAAAATTATTGACCATTTTGCATCTACTCTAATTGAAACTTCTAATCTCCGTGATCTCATTCAGCATACAACATCATGGACACATTGACAGACAATTGTTTCAGGATCACTCACTAGTCACTACCACTTGTAAGCCACCGGATGGATAATAAATGTTTTGACTAGTTGACATTATGTATCTGGAGTTGAGGAAGGGCAAACTCTTTGGGTCTTAATTATAGAATTCATATGCACAGGCTTCATCTTTGATTGTTCATGTATCATGTTTGCTCAGATCATGCTTAAGCAGTCACATGTAGGGTCAGTCTGGAACTCAATATAGATGCTTATTTTCCCATCAATAGGAAATATATTCCAAAAAGAAACAGAAAGCCACCTTGTCAAGGGTAAGAGCCAAATTCTGAAGCCTTTGGTTGTAAACTCCTTCAGCCTGTTTCATATATAGAAAAAAAAGGAAGTGAATATAGACAGTTCTAACCACAATTAAAATTTCACACGTAATTACTTTAAGCCAAAGCTCATACGTCAACTACCGAAGAAGGAAGGGAGATCTTGGGATGTGTGTGAGCAGATTTCTTTTTTCGGCGGAGTGTGAGGGGGAGGGGGGTTGTCAGTAACGTTTACCTGAACCTCAGCATCACTTTTCTCAACTTCAATGGAGATATCTGCAAAGTATTTTCTTTTTTCTTCCAAATTATGCCTCAGAATCTCCTCAGGAAGCTTCGTCCGTTCAAAATTAATAAACCTCACCTTCGCACGAAATGAATGCGTCAGAAGAGAATATTCACAAGGCTAAACCAGCATTTTCAAGCAAGATAGGGAATAGATATATACCACACGAGCTGAGTAAGCGATCAGCCAATCGGGCAATCCCCCAAGTAAACAACTTCCCAAACCTGCCCTACCCAAATCAATATAATCTTCTTCAGATACACAATTCAATTCACAAGAATCTATCAACAATTGATGTCGATCCAGTATTCCATGCCACTCCTTCAGCACCTAGTGCACATCAGAAGTCCGTTAAATTAAAGAAAAGAAAACGTACTTAAATACACAGGGAACACATTGGACTTCCGATGCAGTGATCAGCAGAGAAAATATTAAATAATTACAGCAGGTCCAGCCAGAATGCAATCAAAAAAAACTTTTGTACAAGGCAAATAGTAAAACCCAAACCCTCATTACCAACTAAAACTCTTCACCCTTTTCTTTTTCATTCCATATTTTTTCATTTTCTACTTGCGATTTTTATTTTTGGTTTGTCCAGCTGACAAAACTTCATACCATATTCACGATGGAATTACAATAAAAACTCAACCAAGCTTGTACCTTCTGAAACGCTCCTTCACCCGTCAGATTCAAGTAGCTCCCGCGGCAGACCTGGCTCCCGCACAAGCAAACCGACGCTTCATATTCTTCTTTACTCTGTAACATAAGTAGCACACATCCATTGCCAACTATTACTATAATGAGATTGCTAATTATCACAATTATCTTCAGGAATCAAGAAACTTGACAAGCTCAAGACCCACACCTCCGTAACCGAGTTATAATCGAAAGTGATTTCTTCACCGTATTCAATTGGACGAACAGCATAAATTCCAATCTGGTACTGACCATCAACAGCAGTAACTCTGCAACAGAAATGAAAATTGTATATGCAGCACATGATTAAACTGCAATTCCTCATCCTTGTCGGGGAAAAATTCTTAGAACAGCAGATGCTAAATTTTGTATTCCATCATACAATATAACCTAGAAGTAATTATTCGAGGCCATCAACAATATAGCTGAACACACAGAATTCTGTTTGTTACATTTCAATATTACATATTCTTTTCTGCCGCTCAATTAAGCGTTAAATCTCAACAAATAAGTTGTTATGCTCCATTTCATATTTTTGCACATTCATCTTTCTTCACCGACTCCACTGCTCCAGAATATTACCCTCCTTCCCAAATTGCCCAAACCATCACAAACAACTTCTCATTTCCTATTACACTGATGCCACAACCAACCACCAATTTTACCATGTTGTACTCATTCATTGTCTTCTCTGATTTTCCCTTGTTCCTCTTAATATCCTTGATGACACATTTACCTTATCCACTCCAAATGAATCAAAACTTGGTGCAAATTAATCGTCAACACAAAAGACACATTCACAAGTTTTCTCCAGATATAATCTCAACCAAACTTTTAATCTCGGCTGTGATTTAATATATAAGAGGTGATATGCACAAAAACAAAAAGGCAAAAATCCAAGCCTGGGGAGGTATTATTTCTTGTATGTATTGCAACTTCAGAAGTCCATGAAAGCAACAAATTCAGGATGTGGAAATCAAAATTTCTAGACATTGAAATAGCTAACAACCAACTTTCAGTTTCTATCTTCTTTCATCTTCCATTGTTTTCTCTGTTGATGGTATGTTCATATAAATTTGTTAAACAAGCACCCAGCAGTGGGAGAGCATGAGTCGTGTATCTCCACCTACTGCAGGAATTCGAAGGAAAAGGCGCCAAAATTAAACAGTACAGCAGGAGATCACATATTTCAAGACTATTGTCATTTAATATCGAAGCCCGAGGATGTGGTCATTTATGGCATGCTTAAAGTTTACACAGTGAAAAATCAACAAAGGTCTAGAATGCTGGAAATAGAAATATCAAGCAATTTAATAGAAGATGGACTTCTATTTTTAACATTTTTTCCCTCTTTGTTTTCTATGAGGGCATGTTTAGTAAACATTCTGAACTACCATGCTAGCAGCAGCAGATCACAACTGCCATCCACCTAGTGCAGGAAATTCAAAGGTAATGTTTTGATGTTATTCAGCTTCACATGTGTAAAAGCAGCAAATCATTTATATGTAGTCTGTCATGCATTTTCTAAAGTGGGCCACAACCAACAACAAGAAGGTCCGATGACCATTAGTCAGACAGCTGTGCTTTCAATTGCCGTGTATACACTTACTTTGCCTCACAATTAGGGCGACATGAGTGACAAATCCGACTTGCATAGTTTGCTTTGTGCATTGCATCAACAACAACTAAATCATACCCATCAGCATCACCCTGAGAAAGAAGAGCATTGTCAGATGAACAAATTCAATAACCAAGAAAAAATAGGCCGTTAGAAGCTCCAACACAAAATTTGTTCGAGTAGAGTTCAAAAAGACCTTTGGCCTCTCAAGATAAATGTTGTAGAACTCTGGTGCAGGATCTTTACTATTTTTTTGCAAAGAACGAATCCCATCTTGCTTCTCAAACCATTTCCAAGCAGGATAAACCTATATTTGTCATCAGAAAGAGAAGACCATAACAAAGGTTTCAGCATCACAAAACTTCGAGGGATACCCAACACTAAGCAAGCATCCAGAGTTGCAGGATATGTGTACGCATTTCAATCCAAATTCGGATCAGGTTCACATAACACAAATCCCTGACATCGGGCAACAAGGTTAGGCATATGAAAATACACTAATTATCAGTAGATGGTGTATGGCCAGCTCTAACAACAAGAAGAGCCACCAAATTCTCAAAACTACACACGGCAAACAATCCAAGTGCTCAACATGTCACAGATATAGCAATCATCACAATGAGAAAAACTGTCATGTGAACAGAGAGCAAGGAGGAAAACTGAAAAGCCTAACATTCAGTCATGACTAAACACAAATTTTCATTTGACAGATATGAACAAAATCAGTAAGCAATTCCCAGATTACTCCAATAATTAATCAGTTCATTCTTTCTCTTAAAAGTATAGCAAACAGAATGCACGAGTACATGGCCTGGCTGCAACATTTGAGAGCATAAGAAGGCTCAACGACCTGAACCCACAACAAATCACACAGCACGGACCTGAAAATATATATCATCCCACACACTGCGAAGTTGATAAGAAAAAATCGTGTACAAGCAAAGACTGACACTTTAAAAGACAGGAGAGAGAGATAGAGATAGAGAGAGAGAGAGAGAGAGAGAGAGAGAGAGAGAGCTATCCAAACAATTTCTCCCACTGAAGAAAAAGAAGAGAATAATACTACCATTGAACAGAAAAAGCATCCATACCTCGCCCAAAAACTCCACAACAAAATCATCTTCGCCAAACCCGCCTTCCTTATTGCAGACAACACCAAGCCCCTGATACACAAACCCATGGACAATCACAAAAACAAAATAAGCACGGTCATAGGAAAAAGAACACAGAAGTCAACCTTCGGACAAAGGAGTGGTAAACAATACTTATTAATAACTAGCTTATGCAGCTGAAACATGGTAAATACCTTTCTATAAGCAACATAATTGTCCTCGGGACGACTATCAATGGCCTTCTGGATAGAGTCACAAACTCGTTTAATATGCATATCATGATCTACCTCAGCAGTTTTCAGGATCTCCTCAACAACAGGCTGCAGAGGATACATCATTGGAGTGTTTCCCGTGCCTGTAAAATGCCGGGCTTGCTTGTTCAGAGTTCGGAGAAGAACATCTTCAATGAACACATGCTTATCCTGAAGACTCCAATCTGATCCCTCCGGTATAGAATCAAGTACAAGATTATGTGTATAAGGATCTATGCCATAAACTTCTTGTTCTATCACCTCAAATCCAAGCTGTTTTCTAGGTTTATAGTCCTTCACTTCAGGGATCTCCATATCAGATTCCTCAGTTCCATTTCTTTGAGCACTGAGCTTCTCAGCATAGTCATCTGGTAAAGAAACCCGCATCTTTCTTCTCACTTCCTCCTCATCTGCTACAATAACATATTCGTCAATCACTTCATATTTCCTAGTAACAGGAGGAACAAGACTTGCTTTGGTCATTCGAGCACCCCATTCCCGTTCATCAGTCAGAGAATCAAGCCCGTCCTCTGAAATAAAGTGCCCATCTGTTCTCGACTCCCCAACTACCTTCTCCGAATGGAAATCCGACACACTTTCTGTGTCTGAGGCACTACTCTCACTATCGGTCTCAGTTTCTTCAGAAGACCTGTCAAGTTCGTCAGATGTGGAGCTACCAGAGTCTATGGATTTCTTATTCAACCTGGATAACCGCTTTCTGATTTCTCTATCAGATGCATACTCTCCATAATCAGAGCCTCCATTAATGAGGGAGGTGCTGCCATTACTCCGAATTTTCCTTTCTGTCACTTTGTTGAGCTTCTTTTTATACTTCGAGGTAGCTGCTGCAGGTGAACCATGCTTCCAATTCTTTATCATCTCATCTCTTTCTCGAGAAGGTTTAGAACTATCTTCCAAACATGTGGCAAGTCGGATAAACAACGTAACAATGGGATTCATGTCTCCAGCATCCCCACGGTTTTTTGCTCTGCAATTTATTCACATATTATATCACCCAAAAAGGGAAAGGGCAGGAAGGAATCAATATACTGTCCAACGATATATTGTCAAGATTTAAGTGCAAAAATAAAAGGCAAAAGATAAACAACATCAAGTACCATAGCATAAGTTGCTATAAGAAAAACTCTGGCAACTCCAATGTTGTAACTCCAACAATAACACTACGGTCACCCAAATTTCATAGATCCATATCTGAAAATTTTGCCATAGAAAGCAAGAAGCACGCCGCCAATGTCCAAAATCCTCTTGCTTCATGGAATCAAGTTTAGTTCAGTGGATTTGGGTGCATGTTGAGGTACCAAATCCCCGTCTAATAGGTTAAAATTAGGGCAAAGGAAATTACTCAAATGTCAAATTGCGAATGGTATGTTGCGAAACTTTTTATAAGAGGTCAAGAAAGTGGCTTCAATCACAACTCATCGCGGACTTGGTCGCAGCCATATAAGGTAATGTCCCAGACAGGTGCATCACACATCTTGATGAGCAGACATGACAAATTCAAATACGAAGCCCAACGTAAATCACACGCATCGCAACAAATAAAGGCAAAGGAAAGAAACTTCCGGCCCTGGTATACAGGTTTTATTTCATTCTTTCTTAACCTTAGGTACTCGTACTGATTTTCCAAAATGCAGGAGGCAAAGATATTAGAACAAGTTAGTCTCATTTTTATGCTTCAAAAGAGTCTCGTAAAGCTGTCCACAAAACGTAGCCAAAATATGGCCCTTTTTTGGATCTATTTTCCAAAACCATCCACATTAACAGTTCCAAGTTCCACCAAGCATGTTTCCGGTGATGTTTAGTTTCTTAGTTTTAATACTAAAAACTGTTTAGAACGAAACCAAAACGGATAAATCCATTGTAGTCTCTACAGCAGAGGGGTTGAAGTATCCCACAACTAAACTATAATACTTCACTGGAAAACTCCATCTGAAGCACTAATCAGCTGTAATGACAATTAAGTGAAAACATCAAGGGGATGTTATTCATCATCAATGTAAGTTGGATGGTTTCCATTTTTCAGGGGTTGAGCAGTACACCGTAGAGTTTTAGGTTTTACCCAAATCTATCATACACAAAACCCAAATGCAAAAGTATAGGTTACTTACTTGATCGCCTCCCTGCACATTCGACTGATATCCTCTTTCACAGAGCTCAAGCCATGGCTAGCATAGTAACCATTCTTCATCCTATCTTCAATTTCAGCAACCTGACCAACAACGAATATTAGCTTCCACGGTATATAACAGGACTTCTCGTAAAGCAAAAGCTAAATGCAAAAGTTGCGAATACCTTGGGCACAAAAAAGTCAAAAGTATTCTCCTTCATTATGTCTTTCAGACCCAAAGCAAGAAATTCACCCATCCTCCTATAACTGTTTTCAGACTTTTTGATGGCCCAACGCCTCAAATGGGCGTCCCTAGATAGAATAGAAGATGATCTTCGAGCATCGAATAGTTTTGACCGTTTGTACAAGCTTCTGTGAAACAACTGATTTGCAGAGTCCCTCCTATCCAAACTTTCAAAATAATCTCTCAGTCCACTGGAATCATCCATGTGAGTATCCAGCCCAACATGACTTTTGAAAACTGATGAAGTTCTCTCGCTAATATGTTTAAGAGTTCTAATTTTCGAAAGTGTACCACGGCTCTGCACCCAATTTATATTTGGAAATTTATCTAGCAGATCACCAAACTGGCTGCACCCTCTGATATCTATAGAAGATAAAGAAGGGAATGACCGAATAATTTCATCAAGCGTACTAGAAGAGATGTTCGTGCAACCAAGTAGAACCAATGACGTTATCTTCTCTTTCTTATAACCATCCTGCAAGCAAAAAGGAATATTAGACTTGGAATGATGAAAATTTTCTCAATCTTCAAACCGTTCCCCTTGCCCATACTAAGAACCCCTGAAAACCAGCACAGAATATTTCTAAATGAAGAATAACAAGCAGGGAAAATCTACCATGATTCTCCATATCATAGAGTCAGTGCAACTATGGCTGACAGATGACAAATCAACCTGTCTGCAGATATCCTTGTAAAAGTCAAACACTTCTCTCCAGTGCTTACAAGTCAAAGCAGCAAAAGCAAGGGATTTTACATCACTTCGAAGGAAATTGAAGACTCGTGCCAATACATGACCATCCAGGAGACCCCAGGTCCCAGACTCATTGTCAGAACCTGCATTGTCTTCTCGGTGAAAAATAGCACCACTGCATAAATCCTCAAATGAGCACTCTCCCTGAACTGCTGGTACTTCTTCCATTTCGTAATCTTCCTCACTTCCGTCAACCAGCAATCTGGCTCTCTTGCCTGCATAAAATTGATATATGTGTGTCAATAACAGCTTGAATTCATATTTTCACCAAATAAAGGGGAAAAACACATCATGAGTACCATGTGAATGAGACAAATGAAATTCTAGGACCCCTAGGGAAGAGGGTCTAGTTGGCCACAGGGAACAATGAGAGTTAAACATGAAGAGGGTTAAAAAAAAGGAGATCCTCAAAACGCAGATGGATGAACAAGAAGCATAGGATGGCTACAACAATGTAAGGTCCTCAAAATAGAGGTGGAGAAATTCAAATAAAAAGAAAACGGTGACGAAAAACCCTCACTAAAATAATTAATGAAAATAACAGCAAATCCTACAGTTGAAGAGACTCCTACAGCAAATGGGTAAACCTAGTAGCGCAGCCCAGCATGTTGTTGCCTACAATGTGCAATCAATAGACTAGAAACAGTTGAATGAAAATATAGAACGAATGCTTTTGTAAGAACTTTTAGATAGCACCAGCAAAACAGAGGAGAATATAGTGGATTGGAAGATTAAGACATTAACAATGAATACACCCACAAGTACTTTCCAGTTAATTTGTTTGTAAGATGGCAAGGAAAGAAACAAAGGCTGGTCAATCAAAAAGAGAAACAACATTAGCACAAGCCTCTGACCAGACCAAAGGCCTGGCCTAGCTAGAGCAAAAGCACGACAAAACACCACAAATGTGAAGAAGAAAAAAACCACAGTGTCAACAAGCGGTTGGTATGTAGATCAAACAAAACAAATGGTTGGTACAGGGCCCTTAAAGTGCATCATTCCCATGACTACACCAAGAACATAGCAATTATCACCATTAAAAAAGGAACAAACTGATGTACAAAGATAAACCACTTGAAAAACAACACAAATGGAATTTATTGTATGACCTCTAAGGGACATCATAAATTAGAGACAGGATGGACAAAGGACTTTCACTGAAAATATCATGCAACAAAAACTCCTTGCAGCTCAAACAAGAGATGAGGAGGTTAAGAACTCCTACGGAAACGCTAAATAGATATTCCTCTCTAATACCTGAATAATGTACGTATTTTTCCATTTCCTTCTTTGGCAGTTTGCTGTTAATCCATGGATCTAAGACCTCGTTTATAGCTGCAGCAAACTCCCGACTCTTGTATGATTTCATGACCAATTCATGGAGCCTCCCTCGAGTAAACCCAATGAACTGAGGATGTAAGCTGTGGAATGAACTGGAAACAGAACTTTTTCCATCAAGTGCATCACATGTTGGTTCCACAAGAGAAGCTCCAGAAGTATCACTAGATATTTGATTGATCTCTTCTTTGATCTTAGCAGCAGCATCGGAAGCCTCTGCAGCAGAGGTAATTGGAACCCAAACTCTATCAATTTTTCTGAAAACACTGCTATTCTTCTGGATGATACCCTGGTCTACTAGGAGTTGCAGCTCTGGGAAAGACAAAGGCCCTTGTTCATGCCCAACACCATCAAGATAGTACCACCCACCTAAATGTAACTGTAAGTCATTTGCTGTGCAAACACGATCTCTTGGTATATTAATGGATGTGAAACTCTTTGAGGAGGCCCATGACCCTTGTACGTGAATACTCTGAGATTGAGAACCACCTTCTTCCGACGACCTCTTCATGTCACCAGTTGCAGAGTGATGGCGACCAGACCTTGAAGAGTATCTGTCTTTCCCTCTCACCTTCATACGTGTGTCAGATACAAATGAACCATGGTCCTTGACAACGCATGCATTTATCCTGACAACAGGAAGCATAGTTCCTTTTAAGCCTCTTATGACAGCAGGTTTTGATTGACTCAATCTGCCAATACTGGTACAATCATTCAACTCATCTGGCAAGGAGAAGGCCCAAGGGGGGAGGTCAAGCCTTCTGTTTCTAGAAGGATAGTACAATTCATCTTTTTGAAGCAACCGAGGATCTTCAAAGCCAGATTTTGGCATCTGGCAAAGCGGGTAACCATCATTGAGCACAAACTTCTTTTTCCAGGCCCTATCCTGAGTGGCTTCATCATGCCTCCTCCAATCCCCACCCTTGCATGACCATCGGCCAGAGAACCAGTCACCAGAGTCACAACAGCCAAAGGCACTATCCGTATCAGACAAAGCAGTTGCCTTTTCTGTAGCTTCTTTTGTTCCAAGTTCAGTCCCCTTGTTCTGATCATGTTGTTCCCCACAGCGAACAGAATGCAAATTCAAGCCTGTGCATGCCTGAATTATTAAGTGCTTTGCCACAATCTGCGACACTACTATATCTACATGCATGGTGGATTAGTGGTAAGGGAGAAATACAAATAGATTCAATTGGTAGGACCAATGTTAAAATTTTACGAAAAGAAGTTTCTAGTTATCAACAGCAATCTAATGTTTCACTTTCTTCCATACTTCTTCCATTGAAACTATTGAATTCTGAAAATATCAATGGAAACACAAATTTACCTAGGCTAAAATTTGAGACCCAAAGTCCAGTGCTTTTGGTTGAATTTAAGTCAAAATCAATTTCAGCTTCTCAAAATGTGTACTAAGCCAACTGCTCCTTTTCTAATCAGCTTTGGTACCCCCAAAAAAATATTACGATAACCTAGAAGCTACCAAAAAGTCATAAAGAGAAAAAAGCAGAAAAAAGGGAATGTTGCACCAAAATTACCCCTAGCAAAACGATAGAAACTAAAGCATAATAGTAATGGTATGAAAATATATGAGCTGGGCTAGAATAGGCACGGCCCATGTGACACCTCAACCCTCACGTTCTGCAAAATCCTCTTTCCCCAAAGTAATTGATACCGTCTATTACCAGAAAAGGTGGATTACTAAAAGCAATTGATGACAAATATCAAAAAAGTGGGACTTCGTTCAAGGGGATTATAACCCAAATAGATAAACCCTAAAAGGTTCAATACCCCAAAAAGATGGTACTTATAATAATGCCCAGAAAGACATACCTTCAGAATATTCCCATTTCTCACACTGTCTAGGCTCAAAAGTCATCTGCAGCACTTCTGCAACAAAATAGATTTTTGAAAACAATGAATAACATACTAACAGAAGACATCTACAAGATGAGAAATAGCGATGAACATATTTTTAAAGTACAAAAAAAGGAAAAGGAACACAAAAAATTACCCCCGATTGTCTCGAGTTCCTGGCCAGGAATAACATTATAACCCTCCAACAAGGCTCCAACACGTTTATCGATGTGGAGATCATCTAAAGGATCAGATACAGTTCTATTCTCATCAGAGGAAAACTTTGGCTCCTGCAAAGTGGATGCTATCCCCTCAACCAGCTGGTTCGCACACCGAATTGTATCTCCAAGATCTACCAACAGGTTACCAGGAGCCTCAGGAGGGCTCACCAGCTGTGTAATAGTTTCCGACACGATAGAAGGAAATGTTGGAGTCAATAATGGGGAAACTGCATTTTCAACAGTAACCCACCTGTCATTGTCCAAGTGCTTAATCAGGTGATCAGACACAAGAAAGCCTTCTTCCACAAGTGCCTTCAGGTCGCACAAACTGGAAGGCCCGCGTTCCACACCAGAATGATCAAGATAGTACCATTTCCCTGTTCTCGAATCCACCACCACTGGCACATGTGGTGGTGTGTCGCATATATCCATGTCCTCTTCCATCGAAGGGAGATCCTCAGCGGCACCGTTAGCCTGAGGGGAATCTTTGCAATGCAGTACTTGATTTTGAGACTTCTCTTCCCCCTGAGACTGACGGTCCTCATTTTCCTCAACTGGTCCACTAGCATCATGCAAATAGCTTCTATCATTGGTCACTTTGGCCGATACATGTGTATCTCTCCTTTGAGGATCTTTCTGATCAAGCTTCTCTTCCTGCCCTTTATTTCCATGCTGACTAGATCTCTTTTCACCACATCCAGTTTTCTGTTTAGTTTCCCGGTGATTATTGGGCCTACTCCTATCAAGTGGGGAACGATCCAAGGAGTTAGGGATCTGATCCTTAGGATCATGATATCGACCTCCTCGATCATGTGGGGACCTCTCTGAGTAGCTAGGACTACGATTCCTATGATCATAATGACGACTCCGATCGTATGGGGACCTCTCACGGCGCAGTGGACTACGATCTCCATGATCAGAGTAGCGGGCCCGGTCACGTGGGGACCGCTCAGAACGACGCGGGCTACTCCCATGCTTTTCATAAGCTATTCTGGATGGCAAAGAAGATTCATAGTGTCTAGAAGAGTACCTGTCGGATGAGATATTCCTCGAGGAAGAAGAATTCCTGTATGACCTCTCCACGGACCGGCGTGAATAGTGCTCTGAATACGTGGAACGATTGCCATCATCAGAAATCCTCCGGCTTTTTGAGCTTGTATACTCACTGTACTCTCCGTAGTGTTTACGATCACTGCTGTCCGAATCATTACCGTGCCGCTTCAACCTGTTTCCAGATGAGAATTCTCTTCCATGATTCTTCCCATTACTGTAATCAGTCTTACTAAAAGAGACTTCCTCATCGAGAATATTTGAAACCAACCTTGAATTTCTGTCTTGGCCAGCTTCCCACCTGGATGGCCTTTTGAAATGCTGACTACTACCTTTTCTACTAAACTCTTTCTCAACTGCATATTTACCAGGAGGTGTCCACTCTCGCTCACCTCTCCATCCCTTGTCCTTATTAGCCATATTCTCCCGCGTTTTAGGGTACCTGTACTCAGCCTTCACCACTTCACTTTTACGCCACCTTTCTTGAGTGAAGGTGAACTCTTCTTTCTCAATCTCAGCTTTAGAACCTCCCCTCCACGACCCAAATTCTGCTTTCTTCTCCAGCACATTATCAATTCGAGACCTCCTGGAACTGAATTCCCCTTTGCCACCTGCATATCCTTCACTCCATTTTCCTGGAATAAACTCTCCCTTTTCTAGTTGTTCCCTTTCCCCCCATCTCTCAACTGGAGACCCTGGCTTCTCAATCGCGCTTTTCAGTTCGAACCTCCGCGGCTTCTCAGGGACGAACTCCCCATTCTCCACCTCAGTTCTTGCCAATTTCAATGAACCCAATTCACCTTCCTCTATTTCCTCTTTTACCACCTTATCTACACCAAATCCACTGTTGCCGGCTTCTCTGTTGCTCTTATTATCCCTCTCACTACCCAACTCACCCTTACTACCGGACTCTCTCTTCTTCTTCGAAACTAATTGTCTCTTAACCTTCATCTTCATCTTTCGCTCTGTAACTTTGAGGGACTTTGAATTGAACTTGCCATTGTTGTTGGCTCCACAAAAAGACTCCGAAATCGAAAACCGCTCCATAACATGTTGTGATGGCACGCATGCAACGCCGCCATCGCCCATGGAACTCCAAAATTCACTTCCCCCAAAAACAACGCGCAGAAAACCCTAATTGTCTTCCACTTCACCGGGGCTATGGATGCTCATACTGCAATTTACTTCAGCCTTCGCAATCTTCGCTCCAACCAGAAACCCTAATTCACAAATCATACAGTAAAATGTCAGCATAGAAATGTACGGTATGTATATCTCGTCGTGCGCGCTTCGACTTCGAATCAATAAACCAAAAAAACGAAAACAAAAAGCATTCAGATTGAAACCCTAGGGTTTCGAATCAAACACAAAGGAGAACGAAGGCCACTTACACGAAATCGTAAAGCTGAGTCGGTAGATCGACGTGAGAAAAGGGTCTTTCAATGACCACACAGATCGATAAACAGAGTGAAGCAGAGCTGAAGACGAATCGCTGTGATCTCTCTTAATTTTCTCTCTCTATATCCACGTATTCTGTTTATGTTTCTCTCTCTCTCTCTCTTCTCTCTCTCGTTCTTTAGTTGTTGTTCATGGTCAGAAATGCGAAAATCCTCGGGTTAATAAATCTCTATTCATTTTTCCCTTGCGTACCCCCCTCCTCTCTCTCTTCCCCGGGTGTGTATTTATTAACAAAGTGATAACAGATTACGCATTGAGACTTGAGAGGCAGCAAGTGAAGGGACCGTTGGCGATGTTGAGCTTATACCGTACTTTCTTCATAACATTCGATTGGGGCATTGGGCACGGTACCTAAAATTGAGGTGATTTTTGACTTTTGGACCGACTTGTACACGAGTAATTTTTCTTCGGAATGGGAGCTGCTGTGCACAAATGCGTGCATTTGAACGTAGTTTTGTGTCTCAATTAAATTTTTTTTTGTGTATTTTGTGCACAAAATCTACTTAAAAAATTTATTTTAAAATTTTGAATTCACAGTTAA
>JABCMJ010013980.1:0-10112 GCA_014822125.1 Arbutus unedo | reverse complement strand
GATTCATATATAGTATCTATAACAAGTAACAAATCTCTCGTAAATAAATCGCAGCGGTGTAATATGCAAAATATCACGATGTAAACTAAACAACTCAACTTAGTAGAACCATAATAAGATGACAAAAGAGTAATTTATTACACAATCATAAAGTTTAAGAGAACAATGGTACACCGACCACGAAGGGAAGGGATTAGACCCAACAGTTGCAGGTTCAGCAACAGCAGTAGCAGGAACAGAATCAATAGGGGAGGGAAAGAGGAGAAATATAGAATACTAGGTTCAGCAGTTGCAGAAATCTGCAACAGAGGGTATGGGAAAGTGGTGAAGATGCAGGAAATAGAAGAAGAAAAATGAGAGAATAGCCAAGAAGGAGAAGGCGAAGGCGAAGGCGAAGAAGAACCTGCAGAGAGATGCAGCAGCAACAAAGTGATGGCAGCATACGAGGAGCTGCCGATAATAGAAATCCAGAGGAAGAAAAGGTGAAGAGAGGGATTGGAGGCAAAAAAGGCGTTTCTTTTCTTTCCATTAACGTTCTTTCAAAAGAGAGAAGAGTGGGGTTAATATAGGAGCAAGGAGATACCTTGATTACCCCCTAGGTGTCACAATCCTATTGGCCTCTTCTAAAAAGTTAAAAAAAACCCTGTGCATAACATGTGCCGATTAAGACAAATTGGGGACAACCCCCACACGTGATTCAAAGAATAAAATATAAAATGTATTTAAAATCAATTAAAATAAAGCAAACAATTGAGTAGATAATAGTAAATCCTAAACTAAGTCACTTATCCAACCTATACAAAGACAGTCCTATACAATAAGGAACTATCTTAGTTGGTCCATGCCTTTATCGTCAAGAGGAAAAGAACCATATTGCTAGCACTCAACCCCAAGTCACGGTGTTATCACTTGGATTAGTGACCTTACACATCCTAACTCTCAAGTGGAAAAATTGGTTCATCCCCCCTCCCCATTCAAGCCATCTCTCATGCTCCACCTTAAGCAAAGTAGAAACATTATGCAGTGGTTTTATAGGAAAGTGTTGAGATGACTCACACATCCATTTAACCCCACCTGTATTATTTCTTTGAAGTATGATAGAAATTATCCAAAGCCCAAGAATGGTGAAGGCACCACTTTTGAGAGAAAAGTGAAGTGAGAAGCTAGAGTTGATGGAGAAATGCCTCCTTGGTATGAAGAAGGCAACTGACTACATTGACATGGATGGGTCCCGATTCTTCCCCCAAGTCCTTCTACCACCAAAATACACAAGATACTGGACAGAGACAAATTCAATTGAAATGCTTGCCTTAGAACTCATCAGAAAATTTCAACGACGCAGGCTCAGTTAATTCTTATACCTCATGCATGACCCAGGACCTCATATTCATTTACAGCATTTTTTTTTTGATAGCCAAGGTATCCGGCCGACTTTGTAATTACTCCCAACCTAATGCTGGTTAGTCCTCGGGGACCAAACCCACCGTCCACTTGTGGGAGCCCCAATTAAAGTCAAGACTCCTCCAGGCCAACCCCTTGAGGTTTCATTTATAGCATTGTGAAGGGTTTTTACTTTGTACCACTGCATTGCTTGCTGAAGATCTTTTTGTAGGTCCTCTATGCTTTTCTTGATGATGGACTCATAAGAAGAAAGAAAGAAATGCTGAGAACAATTTTAGGGGACAGTGAATGATTGGACAGAAAATGGTGTTCTAGACAGATGAAAGTGATTCTAAGTTTCTTCTGTTGAATATGCATATCAAGCTTCAAATCTTTAATTCAGCATACTAGTCTGATAGTTTGGTGTTACTTTTGTCTATACTTCTGCCAACTCAGTAGCCCTGAACCCGTTATGCAAGCCTCTCTTGGAATTCAATTGAAGTCCTTTTGCCTTAAGACCACGTTTCTTATATTAAGTGAAGTTGTTTGCTAGCGATTGACCAATGTTGCTTCTGAAACATTAAGGCTACAAGAGATACTTGGTATCTATTGGTTTTTGTTGCAACACAACAAAAGTATTTACCTCAGTTACCATTCCATTGACTACCTACAACCTTCTACCTCTACTAGGCCCTGCTGTAATTGGGAGCCTTGTGCACTGGGGTACCTTTAACATGGGATGACTAATTTACAGCGTTACTGATTTAAAGATGTATTAGCTGCATTTGATTTAAGGTCAGAACCTGCAAATTTAACAGGATTATTTTCTTGTTAACATATTTCTCATGGATGGTTACTTTTTTTTTTAGCATGCAGGTAATGCTTCTTGGTTTTGTGCTTCTTGGACGTTCTTTGGAAGATAAAGCCAGGATTAAGGCATCCAGTGATATGAATGAACTCTTAGTAAGTCGAAATGGGCCTCATGAATCACATCTTTAAAATGTTGTGAACATGGTATAGGTATTAGCGCCCCTTGCATTATCCATAAAAGTTTATGCTCGGCATTGTCTATGTTTTGTGACATGTCCAATCCATAATATGCAATTCAATTTACTTATGAAAGATATGGATGGCCAAATTTACATAAATTTGCGATTATATACATGGCGTGGAACACGGTCGTAGAATGTTTATTCCTGAACATCTCGCATAAAGATATGACTTGGGTAGATTGATTTTCAGGGCATAACCTAGTCAATCCTTCCTAGCAGCCACTTGATCATGTCCTTTTCGTATAAAAAATTGTGGTTAAGACAGAGTATTGTTTTGTAGGGATTGGATGGTTAACTCACGATAACTTCCACTGACTTCTAAATTAATTCAGGGAAAAAGATTTATGATTTGTTGGTTTTTAAAAACTACGACTAATTAAAGCAAGTATTAAAATTGTTGAAGACCTAACAGAAAGAATTTTTGGATTTCGAATAAAACATCGTTGCGTAACAAAGCCATTTGTCAACTTCTACCAATAACCACTGAGGAGATTGTTACAATTTGTCAATCAGCTAGCCAATCTTCGTATAGCACAAATTTGTCTTATAGCACAATCCGTGTTGATGCATGAAGTGTTTAATAGCACGACTCGTCTTACTTAATATAATCTATACCGTATTAATATTGCGAATATAAAACAAGAAGAAAGATGAATTTTTTTTAAAAAAATTCCATTAGATTGAAAACATCCTTGTCATACGACCACGATTTGAATGAAAAACTTAGGTTGAAAAATATTATAGCAATTCAATTAGATTGAAAGCATTCTTGTCATACAACCGAGATTTGAATGAAAAACTCAAGTCAATACGTTAAAACTAGGTTACTTGGAGGGTGGATTCATTTACACCCCAGAGGAGGGTTTAGCTGCTCATGAGGAGTGTGATCTTTAAGTCTTTTGAGGAAGCCATATAAACCTTTGAATCTTTTTCTTGTCTTTCCTCCAGCCCTTGTAAAATTCAAAACTCCTAAAACGAATTAGATTTGCCTATCTATAGATTTGGGGCTTTCAAAACGCATTAGATCTTTATTTTTGCTAAAAATAACGTTGACCATGAGGACAGATTTGATCGCTATTCGGATGGAAAAAAAGGAAACTCAAGAGGGTCAACTGTCCGGATGCAAATATGGGAATACTAGTTAGATGCCCCAACCTCGTGGACTTGCTCTGATTTCATCTGAACTCGAATGATATGATTCTTGAACCATTGCAAAGTTCTATGAGTTTAATTTCGAACTCCAGTGGCCAGAAATCGGTAGCCTTCATAGAAGACAAACCTTTTACCCTCACCATGTTAGATTTGCGCAACATCGACAAAATGCTCATACTTGCTCAAGACCCATTTTGTATCATTCGAAAGTTAATGAAAAGTACTATACGATGGATGCTAATATCTAGAATCATGGAGTCTTTGATGTGAAATTATGGTTGCAAAGAGATCCTTCATTCAACACCATTTGTTGTTTTGCCATCTTTTATCTTTTCACACTATTTCATGTTTGGCCTCGTTCAAATTGCTACCCGATCACTTTCTTGAGTCCTTAGACCTTCATTTTACTGCAATTCATGTACTCGTGGACCATGTTACCTAGGTACAAAACATACACAAAATACATCAATTAACAATGGTTAATGACCTTGCAAGCGTATATTGGAGTGTTTAAATGTATACTTTTGGCACTTCTCATATCCCCTAATGATGTCCCTTAGTCTCTTCTAGGTTTTATAGAATTGCTCGCCATCTAGTTGTTTAAACGAGGTGATGGTGCACCAATACGGGGTTTTTCCCCTTTGAATTACTTCAAAAATTCATTTTGGAACTGTGCTCAGGTTTTGATTGTATTGGCCAGCAGAGTACTAAGCCAATGCTTGGCTGTGTTCCTCGTTGAGAATGGAAATAAGACCAACTTAAATGCATTGGGTTCAAAATTTGATCTTGACCGTTTTAGCATATCTCAAGGAATTCATCGATGTGCTGGTAGGGATCCTCATTACTTATCCCATTAAGGAAGTGGTAACATTTGTATGCTAGGTTTTATTTTATATTGTGCTACCTCACTGTTGGGCAACAAAATGCACGAGGGATATGTATAAGCCGATGAGGTATAGTGTGCATGAAGTGGTAGAACAGCCACTTGTACCCCATTGGCTGCATTAGGGCGCCTATGTCATCATCCATGGATGAGTTTTGATGATTATGAATGGGCCCAAGTATTTCTGCTAAGCTAGAATCAAGTGAAACTTACTCAAGTTTCAAACTCCGATGTCCAAATTGCAATTTGGACCCCTAAAGTGCAACTTAAGTGATACTCCCAAGAATGAATTCTAATGTTAGAAATTAAGACCGAAAGTGCTAAATGAAATCTTTTGTTCTCATGATATTGTCGTTCAACTGATGAAATCTCGTTCACGTGTCACTTTGCTCAACATTTTGGAAGCATAAGCACGAACAAAAGTTAAGTAGCAATGAAATTGAAACCCAATCTAAGAATTAATAAAAAATTAGTTGAATTTATGTAACCATGCAAACAATCTCCCATTATGGTGTCAAGATTTGGTCGTGTCGTTTCCATATCAAATGTATTTGTAAAATCTTGAAGTTAACTACAACTCCATAGAATAGTGGTAGAGACAGAGTATCGTTCTACAAGGACTAAATGGCTAAGTTATGATAAATTAAACTATTCTTATTTAATTCAAAGGAAAAGATAACGATGGGATGGTTTTAAAACTAAGATTAATTTAGGCAAATAATTAAAATTGGTGAAGAACTAAGGTAGAGAAGTTCTAGGGTTTCAAATCTACTACCACTGCATAACAAAGCATCTATAGACCCAACTGAAATCCAACTTGATTAGATTGTTGATATGGCTTGCAATCCTTACCGCTGATTGCCAAGAAGATCATTACAATTTTTCAATCCGTAGACTATCTTCACCTAGCGCGTAGCGTCTTACCAACATGATCTGCATTGATGCACAAAGGGCTAATTACACAACTCGTTTTTGTTAGTGTTGTCTATCTCAATCGCCCAAAATGCAAAACAATAAGAACCATAGTATGATGTGTTTAATATCGTGAATATAAACACAAAGGTAGGTGAAAGATATGGAAAAAAATTTAGTTACATTGGAAACATCCTTGTCATACTATCACGAGGGGGATTAAAATCTAAAGCCTATATAGAAAAACTTGGTTACTTGGATGATAGTTTCATCTTACACCCTATAGGAGGGTTTTTGCCGGTCATGGAGGATTTGATCCTCAAGTCTTTAGTTGGGGAAGTCACGGGAACCTTTAGATCGCTTTCTTGGCTCTCCTTTGGCCCTTGGAAAATTCACTCCTTAAACGAATTAGGGTTGCCAATTTATAGGCATTGGGCCTTCAAAACGCGTAACTTTAATCTCCATCAAAAGAAGCATTCAGTGTCCGGACAGACTTGACCACTGTCCGGACTGAAAAAAAAAACAGGGACTTAAGGAGGGTTGACCATCTGGATGCAAATAGTGGCTCTGGTTGGAAAATACTGGTTATATTCCCCAACTTCGCAGACTTGTTCCGGCCTCATTCGAACTCGCAATGATACGATTCTTGAACCATTGGGAAGTTTGATGAGTCTACTTGAAACCCAAGTGATCTTCCATCGATAGCCTTCGTAGTTTGGGAGGAATGAGTTTACCCTCAGCATGTCTGATTTGCGGAATGTTGGTAAAATGCTTATAATCTCTCCGTTATAATTTAGCTCGAGATCCATTTTATATCATTCAAAAGGTATTGAAAAGTACTACAAGTTAGTGGAATCCTGTATCCTCTCTATTCAACACTGGTTGCTGTTTGCCAATCTTTCCTCTTCTCACATTGTTTCATGTTTGGCTCAATCGAATTGCTTCCAGATCACTTTCTTGAGTCCTTAGACTTTGGTTTTACCCCAAATCATGTGCTCATGGCCCATGCGACCTGTAGGCACCAAAGAGACAAAATCCAACCACTAACAATGGTTAATGACATAACAAGTGTACTTTGGAGGGCCTAAATTTATACATTTCGGCTAGCAATATTCATTTCAAAGCATGTAGCCATAATTGCTCAAAAAGAGAATACCAGTTATGTGCTTAATTTCTAAAATTATCTTTTGTCCAAGCCCCTCGTAATTCGCTTTTACGTCGGTGTTCTCAAACTACCTGTTCTTGATGGCTATCTTGTTCTCTTCATTCTCTCTTTGCCTCTTGCTATTTTTTTGTCTTTAATTTTTAACTTCTTTGCACGGGAATAGGCTGAGTTCTAGCAATTTTTTTACAATGATGACATACTTAGGGTGATAGGACATAAGTTGAAGCTATATGTGTATTGTGAAATTTTCAATTGACGCATGCGTCATCCTTCATCCTATGTGCGGACAGCGGGAGGTATGTATGTTTAAGAGATGTCAGAGTAATACATGATCATTTAGATGACCATGCTAGTAACCGTTGGGAAAGGAATAACCTTTCTTAAAATGAAGATAACGATTTAAGCAAGTCATTTTCACATATTTGGTCACACAAATGCTTTATCACTGTCACCTTGTTGATGCTGATACATTACTTACCATTTTTCTTTTCTAGCATTTTATGTACAATTAATGTATGCATTGGTGTAATGATATTGGTTATTAAGCTGTTCAGTTAATTTGACGATCACTGCTGTTAGATTTCAGTTTTTACTCTAGAGTGAACACTATGTCAAATTCTGTTAAAAATAACATCGAGTTGCTGTTTCTACGTAAATGCTTGTGGTTCTCGAAAGCTTCTTTCTAACAAACTACCACTGGGTTTTTCTGCAGTCATTGATATCCACTCAGTCACGACTTGTGATTACCCCATCAGAAAGTAACTCTTCTGCTGGTAGTGTACTTTGCTCTGATGCTATTTGCATTGAAGTCCCGACAGATGATATTCGAGTTGGAGACTCGGTGTTGGTTTTTCCTGGAGAAACAATACCTGTAGATGTAAGCTAATTCATTTGTCTTAAATCTCATGATGAAGCCCACTCTGGAAATTTCGTAGTGCTTATATCCTGTTGTGTTTTATATTTCACCTTTGTCATCAATTCGAAATGTAAATCATATTCTACACTCCACTGAGCCTGTATGGTCGTATATGGTGTGCAGAGGTAGACATCTTGGCTAAAATTAGTCAACTGTCCTGTTAACTCTTTGTAGGTAAATCCACTCTAAGTGGGTACTTGATGCTTGGTACACATACAAATTTTATGTGGTGGTTGCGTCATTAACAGATTTTGTTTTTGTTCAACGATCTCAAGTTTTTGTGCATTAGACCATCTTTATTTTTAAATTCAACAATGCTCAGTAGAAGAAAAAGTTTAACTAACCAATCTTTTGCTTAGTGCTTAACTACCACTTGAAGCACAAGATCTGCTGTTTTGCTCTACAAAATGTTTAAACCCTTTGATTGGAAAGAGACCTGTATTTCTCAGTATTTTATGCAAGTATATGTGGTTCCCTCTTTCTATCTGCTGAAATTAATTTGCTATTATGAACTGCCTACACAGGGTATTGTTCTTGCAGGACGGAGTGTGGTGGATGAGTCCATGCTCACTGGAGAGTCGCTTCCTGTATTTAAGGAAGAAGGCCTTAGAGTCTCATCTGGAACAATAAACTGGGTATGAAACCAAATATATCTTATGTTGACATTTATCATTCAGCTCTACTACGAATTCCCAAGTTACTCTATGTAACGGTGTTGTTCTGACGGCGGGTGGCAGCCTCCGGCGACCTCCCTCTCTTTCTTTAACCCCTCTCTCTCTCACACACTTTTTTCTTGGATAGTATGTGTACAATTTATTACAATTCATGAGAATAATTTGCCAAGTAATAGGATTGTGTCTCAAACTCTAGATTAGGTGTCAAATTGATGTGACGAGGTATCGTCAAGGGTCTTTGGTGCATTCTCTGTAGATCTGTCTCGGTTCGGTCTAAAAAAAATCCAAAATTTCCCAATAAGATGAAATGCAGAAAACCATATTGCCATGCTATCGGTTTCTCAAGTAAAAATCACAATTACAGAAAATCATGTTGGGAAAGTCACATGTTAATGATCCACTAATTGGATTGTAGTTGGTCAGACTGGACCTCCAGGGATTCATAGGTAACACGTTTAGGACATATCCTAAGGTTTAATGAGCTTGACAGTCTAGTTCGGTACTGCTTCAGGCATTTCGAGGTTTTTTAGGGTCGAAGAATTTCTCAGTACACCTCGGTGCATGTTTAACAATACAAGGCAGTGATAAACAATGTTGAAGTGCCTCCTTTTTAAAGAAAAGAAATAGGTTCACATTTCCATCACGAATCGTATTTTGCTGCTTCTTAGCTTTAATTGCTTTCAGACTTCTTGTGGTATATCACCATATTAGTTTCTCCTTTCTCTGGTTTCAGTTGGGGTCATCAATCCTTCAAAGGAGCTTAGGTTTTAGGAATCTTAGGTGTTAGTTGGTTGGCTTTGTGACCTTGGAATTTGTTGGGTCTCTTTTCCTGTAATTGTTTGGTATGTTTTTGGGGGGAGATGTGGCTGAATTGTTCTGATAGCCCAAGTGACTTTGAATATGTTTGGCATTTCAGTGGCAATTGCTGTAATTTGATCATCACCAACTCAACTGTAAGCTTAAGTTGTTGGTGATGGGGGTATGTTCAGTATTTAGTATTTAACCTCTCCAGATGTCCCCTCACGCATGACCAAACTCTCCTTCATAGCCAAACATGTGGGAGTGTTATTAATTATTGGGTTGATAGTGCTGACCACGAAATCTGTAGGAGATTTTGATACCATATGAATTGTTAACCACTAGTGCAGAGGCTTAAGTTATTAGAGAGAGGGTAACTCTTATCACTTATACTCTCGACAACTGTATGTTCTGTCTGATAAAGAAAATTGGCAGGGAATCATGCAAATCAACTGAACAAGCCCTAATCCCAATTGAGATTAGCTGCATGCTCTACCTTGATTCAATCAAACAAAATTGTACCCATTTTACATCTCTACCTACGTTCTTTCTTTTCATTTGCTCTTGTTCTCAAGGTGGTTTATACCTTCACCGTGTCACTGTTAGTTGGTCCACATCGCATATAGCCAAACAACCTCGATCAATGCCCTTTTACTTCATCTCAATACATGGACTTTCTGACTCTCCACTACCCATGTTTTGGACACCACGATCTCTTTTTGGTTCTGTAGTGGTAATTTCTTACTTAATTAACTAGGTGGAGGAAAGGGCCATCACTTTATTCACGTCGTAATTTTCTTTGAACTTGGGAGTTAGGGCAAAGATTCGAGTTCTTCACTTACTATCGAAAGCAGGTAAAAAAGACAGGAAACATCAATGTTGTTCAATTAACTGGAGGGAGTCTGATGGCCTCACACTAGACTTTGTAACTTTGAAGCTATAAGATATCTCATTTAGAAAAAATAGGCTATAAAAAATGGCCATTTCTTCCAATGTCTCCATTTCAAAATGTACACATGGACACAGGGATCCATGGATCATTGCTAATCCATCAACTACTAGGCCACAAAAACATTGATAGAAGCACTAACGAATATTTTTGGAATTTAAATGCGTGTGCATGTTTCTTTTGATGTTTAGTGGGGTCAAGTTCTGAAACAAGAAAGCAATTTATTTATTT
>JABCMJ010013977.1:12500-16660 GCA_014822125.1 Arbutus unedo | reverse complement strand
AGTTTGATTTTGGTATTGAGGTAGTAGATCAAAACGATATTTTTGTCTATCCCAAGTTCGTTATTCAAGTGAGAGAGAACTAGACACAAGCAAGTTCGACAGGCGAACGAGGTTAGGTGTGACCTAGTTCGTGAAGCCGTTTTACCCTGGGAGACGACGCCGGAGCTATCCTCCAACACCTACGGTGAGGCGGCGATTTAGTCTTAAGGGAACTGTGTTAAACACGGGACTCGGTTCGGTAACACTGAATTTGATTTCTGTATTTCATTCTTGTATTGTAATTTTTGATTCAGTTATTAAGGAATAGATATATATATGTTTTCGAGATTTCGTCTCTTCGAATCTGTCACACTATTTACTATTTTTTTCCTTACACTTACATAATCATCCACTTATAATCTACTTACAAATCATGTACTAAAGTTCATAAAATTTCATTGAAAGTGCTATTAATAGTTTGGTACGAGGATCTCCGTCCGCACTCTTTATTTTGCCTAGTTAAAAGTACAAAAAAGAAGACAAACTCCATTTTGCCTATCCATTTCTTATCTATTTATTCCAATTGAAGGAGGTAAAACTTAAATAACAAATTATTAAGTTTTTTCTTAAATGACTTGTTCAGTTCGGCAAGCTAGATGTATCGTATGTGAGCGTATTATCCAATCACATGGGACCAAGACCAACCTGAGGAGGGTGGTTCCTTTTGTACCCTATCCGAGACGGGTGGTTTGGTGTCCAACTGAACTTAGAAGGGCGGTTTGGTATGATGTCGACTTGAGAAAGACGGCCTGACATGTTATCGACCGAAAAAGGGCGGTCTGAAATATCACTGGCCTAAGAAGGGTAGTGGACAGCTTTGAATCCAAGATAAGACAAAACTTTGAGTAAATCGGGATAACGTTCTAAATAAGATATGGATAAGAAATCAAAAGACAATTCGATTTGTATGAGGAATATTAAGTTGAATAAAACTCTAATTATTGAAGATAACTTCACTGCAACAAAATTGGTTTATAACAACAAAATATTTTCGGCTCAAAAATTACGTTTTTCATCGCCAATACATTGGGCGACGAAAAAATTTGTCGCTAATTTTTGTCGGTCATGGCGACGAAAAATGAAATTTGTCGCCTAATATATTATACTAGTGAATGCCCGTGCCTAAAGGCACGCACTCCCATCTTTAATCACATCCTAAATTATTCGAAGCTACTATTGTCGCAACCTAAACTATTTGAAGTTAATATTAACAACTACTGCCAAAGATTTCAACAATTTGTTAAAGATTTTAGTAAAAAGGCATCACGCGACTGGATTAACTATTGAAAGTGAAAAACTTGCTTTAAGAGTCAACCAGTTGATTCAAAATCATGTATCACAAATAAAATTGAGCTTAGCTAATAGGTGAAGCATGAAGTGCCCTTCTTTAAAAACATGATGCATAGATATAGCAATACCCATGAATCATGATTTCTATAGTTTTAAAGTTGTTCTACAAATTACACGTCAAAAATAGATCTGGAAAACTATTTCAACTTCTAAATAGAGGTACCGATCATCAAATCACTAAATTAGTGCATATTACATAGCCTACCGCACAAAAATTCCATTCTAGCTGCATACTTGATTTAGAGTTGATGTTACTTTTCGACAATAACTATAATCCTTCTTGCATGAGAGTCTTCTAATATCTCAACATGTACTCACAACCTTGCAAGCGAAAGGGACACATTTGAGTGAGAAGCTAAAAGAGCATAAATCAATGAAACCGGACAAAGTAGTTCTTAAACGAAGCCCGATAGATAGATTAAAAAAACAACAATAAAAGAAATTTGAAGACAAAAATTCAAGTACTAAATTAAAAAAGATGAGAAAGCTTTGGGTCCATTTGAACTTTAGTATTTATTAAATTATTTTTTCGTCCTTCTGTGAAATTTTTTTGCAATTATTTTTCGTCAATTTTTTGTGATTTATTAATTCATCTTAATAAGAGCTTTTAAAAAAATTATAAATAATAGACTAAATTTAAAAAAAAAATCAAAAAAGATAAAAATAAATCAAAAATAATTTTTTTTTGAATTTATTCGTCGTCTTTAGTGACATTTTTTTAACTTTTGGACATAATTTTTACTTTTTAAATTTCTTTCATCAAGACGGACTAATAAATCATAAAATATTAAGGTCAAAACAACAATGCAAAAACAAAAATTAATACAGACAAAAAAAAAATTCAAATAAATAACTTAGGTCAAAGAGACCCTTTTTATAGATAATCACTCTTGAAGTTACATAGCTTATCAATGACTACATAAATAATCAAAGCGTATTGTTGAAGTTTAAAATAACTGAACCAACTAACTTTAAGATAAGAAAGCTTTATAGATAATCACTTTTGAAGCTACCAGCTTTGACCACTCCAAGCACCATTGAGAAGCTCTAGTAATTAATCGTCCAAATTAGTGCACAATATAACCCTAACAAAATGGAAGAAAGTTTAAACCCTAGTTAGAGCTAAACAATAAGCAAAGTTGATTCAAATGGACTAAGTTGACGTCAAAAACAAAATTCGCCGAACATTATTCGGAAAACTAAAACTCATCCAACATGACATGCAAGAAAACTTTGGTGTAAATTCAAGAGTTTCACTCTTGTTTGTTTTTGTTAATATAAGCTCTAGTTACCAAAAAATAAACAAAGAGACCTAAAAGTATCTTTGAGTATATCGAAAATCCGAACTGATTTAAACTTAAATCAATTATGAAGCACAGACACTCCCTTGAGGTCGTCGTAGTTGTATCGAACATTCGGAGACACGTATGAGACATGCCACATGGCGTGTCTGGGAAAGCATGAAAATAAGAAGCTAACAAAGTTGACCAAAAAAGAGAACAAACAACTATTTATAATTTGATCATATACAGAAAACGATCTTATTGCCTTCATAAACAAAAAATGGTTTTGAGGATGAACACGGCTAGGACATGCATGGATATGGTGGGAACCACCCAAACATCATAAAATGAAATAATTGAACTAATTAAACCAACTACTTGCTTTTGGACACATGCTAAGTGCACTTGGATTGAACTCAAGATCCAGACACGAATATACGATCACAACAACCATAAACGTGTATTATCAACATACCACGTAATTGTGGCACGAGTTACCTATTGGGTCAGTTAAAATTGAGATACAAATCCTTGTAGTCCCGGTGATGAAGATAGAATCTTATTATCAGCGACATTGCCTCACACTTTACCAGTAACAAATGAAGAAAGCAGCTGATTGGAACCAATGTGGCGGGAATAAACATATGCATTATTAGATCAACTCTTGAAAGTAAGGAATTAGAACTACAAAGCACAATTCAACAAATGGGTGTCCAGCATAACATTCAAATAGATCAGTTGTTTGTTAACATCTAAACCAAAGGTGCAGGCTCCCCTCTCATTTTTTAACAAACATCCATCACTATATCTCACCGAACACGCCGAGTATGAAAAGTTCAGCAAAGTGCCTTTTGTATTAAAAAATACATGCAAGAACAACTATCAAAATTCAAATAATTGCCCGTTCTCATATTTAAACAGCACCTAAACATCAATCAAATAATCATAACTACTGTATCTATATTCAGCTATTTATAAAAATAAGGATCATGCCTTTCATCTAGCAAAAGGTTATCATGCTTCACAAAAATGCAATATGACAAATTAGAAAAGAAATAGATACAATAGTACCCATTTAACGACCAAATACAATAGTACACTATACTTCTTACCATGGACCGTATGCGTGTTCTATATATGTGTGTTCTACTTAAGAGTTGTTTTTAAACCTTAAATTATTTTTGCTTAAAGAATTGAACACCTATTGCACATGATCATTATATGCTTAAATCCAAAACTGAACCAGTTAAAGAATTAGATAACTAAATCAGGCAAAGAATCAAGTAACTAAGTTCAATTGCTATAGTCCAACAAATTAACACACATTTTGCCTCCAACTTAGGTAATAATTAACACCTATTTCTTCCCAATTCAAGTAAAGAAATCCATAGTATGCATAATCGAATCTGAATGCAAATCAAATATACTCGTGAATATCATGGGAATATGCCATGTCCCCATGACATTCCGAATGTCAAATCTAACTAA
>JABCMJ010013977.1:0-7500 GCA_014822125.1 Arbutus unedo | reverse complement strand
TCAAGCACAAACAGAGAATATTAGCTTAATTTACATTCGTTGTTGTGAGCGTTGTCTGACTTAATTATCGGAGTGCCGTGGATTTTTTGATCGGTTATTATCTTGCAGGTCACAAGTTCACATATTGAAAGCATTCGTTCTACTGGATAAACGAGTTTGGTTTTCCCCCTGATTTAGAAAATCAACCTACTCACAATTAGCGCAATCTATGGAAAAACTAACATCTCATGGAAGGAGCACCTAAAAAGGATTCATCAAAAAGGAACAATTGAAAGAAGAAGTCAAGACCTCCACCCCTAACTTCTCCCAAGCCAAAGGGACATCGCAAGAAAGTCCCAAAAGTTCCTTCGCCGGTATTGGCAAAAAATCTACTTGGAGAACAGGCAGCTGCACTTCTTGTGGTTCCACCACTAGCACCTTCTTTGGCTCCTCCACCACCAACGTTTCCTCTGGTTCTAGAAGAGGGGCAACAAGATCCGTCTAAGGAAGGAAAAGGATCCCAAATTGGTGGCGGGTCTCATTCACAAACCCAAAGGAGAGGATACCGAACTCGTGATATGTCATGTTTGAGAGCCCGAAATGAAACGAAAGACAACTATCAAGAAAGTTGCAAAGGAGGGATCAAGAACTCACCGATATGAGATATCATATTCTCCAGATGGAGAGGGATAATAGAGCCCTCAGACGAGAAAGGGATCATGCTCGTTTTGCTGCTACTAGATGAGATGATTGATCACAAATAGGTCCAATTCGTTGAGGTGATCGGCACAATAAGAGCCACAAAGAAGTAAACTAGCCTCAAGAAAGGGACCGCTGGTTGGGGTCTTCCCGAATATTCACCATGAAAGGGTAGCCTCGATTGCACCATTACCATCGCAAGTTCGGCCAGACCTTCCTAATATGAGGGAATGACTGAACCAACAACTAGGGCGGTGCAAAGCAGAAGATGACGTGACACAGAAAAAGTTGCAACAATTGATAGTCTCACCGCTGTCAGCACTAATTGAGGGGGGGGGGGGAGCTACGTAGAAAGTTCGTCCCCCGCCCTGAAATTCCAGATTTACAATGGTTGAACAGACCCGATGCCTCATATTGAAGGATTCTTGAATTCCATGATCATCTGTGTTAGGCCAAGAGAGCCTGTTCTGCAAGGTATTTTGATGAGCCTCGGCGAAACGGCTTTGAACTGGTTTTATGCAATTCCCCCACGATTAATTCACAGTTGGGGGCAATTGGCCGAGCAGTTTGTTAAGAGGTTTGTCGCAAACTAAGCCCAGAAAAAATACATAAATACCTTTTGTCTATGCGGAATGACGATGATCTTCGATTTAAAATAATATTTTTGTTATATTGAATTTTATTTAATTTTTTGGTTAAAATGTGAGGAATTTATGAAGTATAAAAAGTTAGCGTAATCAAATATTTTTATTTTTATTTTTTGGAAATTAATATTAACCAAATGTATTGAGATTTTTTCTGTGTATAGCACGAATTAATGTCTTGCTAGTAGTATATATAGATAAGGCTTTTGAAAACAAGCATCCCGGAATAAAGGTGTACAGTAAAAAAATCAGTTTTATTTACTTACTAACTTGTTTTTTATATTAAAAATTAACTAAATGAGTATATGATAATAACAAATATGGGCATGACAAATCCTCTGCGTATGCGTGAGATTATCATCCATCTTTGAGGCAATGAGGCGTGAACGCAAAAACCTGCAAAGCAGCCTCAGATTGTGTGTGTTCTACATTATTATTATTCAAATACTTTCCCCCCTCTTTTTATACCCCATCACTTCCTTTTATGATATATTCTTCCAACAAAAGATCCCTACGCAGAACACATCCCATACTCTCTCTCTCTCTCTCTCTCTCTCTCTCTCTCAAAGAAGATACATCCATGGCATCATCTACAACTGATTCCAAAATCCCATCAATCAGCATTCAATACGAGGGTATGCAAATTCTTTACCAACCCCAACTTTGATTTTCGTGTAGATAACAAACCCACTATCTTGTTCATGTGCGTTCATATGTTTATGTATTGAAGGAGTGGATGGTAACAATGAGAACGTTCTGAGAAAGCACGTTGCTTTTTTCGATCGGAACAAAGACGGAGTTATTTATCCTTCAGAAACTTATCAAGGTTCTTTTCTTTTTCTCCCCTTCGATATTGCTTCATACGATTTTGTTCAAGGTTTTCTTCTATTTTAATATAATCAAATTAATTTCTTAAATTTGATCTACTTGGTTGTTCTTGATCAGGTTTTCGTGCAATTGGCTGTGGTGTTTTCTTGTCCGCCTTCGCTGCCGTTTTTATCCATGTCGGACTCAGTCATAAAACTCGCCCTGTAATTTCATCTCTCCCTCTCTCTCTCTCTCTCTCCCTCTGTTGCATAATATTGTACTAGCGGACAGGATACATGCATCCAATGTGTGTAAGTTGAATATTATTAAATACATAAAAAAATAAATATCATTTCGGTTGTCTTAGACCTAAGTAAAATCTTGGGAATTAAATTTGGTGAACTAGAAAGTTGCACGAGTTTAAAGAGGTGGTTACAATTTTTTTGAAATGTTGTGATAACGAGTGTGAAGAAGTGGGATAAATTTTGAAAGAGTGGTAATTTTTTTGAATGATTGAGACAATATCAACTTTACCCCAAACAGTTAAAAAGTTCAAAAACCTGACAAAGTTTATTTAAAAAAAAACCACCAAATTGTGCCGTCTAATTGCATGCATGCTTGTGATTAGATTCTTGGTTTACATTAAGTTAGAGTAAAAATAAAGAGCAATGCTATTAACATATTACATTGTATATTTAGTTGTATATCATCATGTATCCATATTATGCCACATAACTCATAAGATCTATTAATTTGAATACATAATGAAAACTCATAAAGTTTGCTTTTACGCTTTATATTTAAAACATGAATTATATAACATGTCATATAGGAATAATGTAAATTAGATATACAATGCGATGTATTAGTAGACTTATTCAAAACAAAAGACATCGATATGTTCTTAGGCAGGAGATATATGCAGTCTTTCTTTGTACCTACGTTAGTAACGCGTGCATGAGCGAGAATTTTTTTATTTTTATTTTTGAAAATAATCTTAAACTAATAAAATTGCGCTGAACGTAGATTCAAAATTAAGAACAAAAGTGCAAGAAGGTAAATATTATGTTAAGTTTCTCACCCTAATTTCCGGCTGTTATTGTTTACTTGATTAATCTTTTGGGCTTACTCATTAAGCTACTAGACGCGTGTTTATTACTTTGATAACTTTTCGGCAAAGCCCAGCATAACAATGTTGACATGGACATGTTGTTACCAATAACAAATAATCTTTAATTCTTTTTAAAAACGTTAGATATTTTATTAATTTTGAATCTACATTCCGCACCATTTTATTAATTTAATAAAATTGTTATAAAAATTAACAATTTTTATAAAAATATAATAGTATGGTCAGATTACAACTCTTATAAAAATTGAACTACGAATATTATTTCTATGATAAATGTGACGTGCTTAATTTTTTGAAGTGACACCCAATTCATAGGGTTTGACCGCAACAAGGATTTGATTCTCGATTGCTCTCTCTATTTTAATTGATAATTTTTGAATATTTCAGTTATGTATGTGTTCCTTTCATTGATCCCACCGGATACATAAGATTGAAACCACTTAATCACTAAGACAAAAAAATGGACTAATTGCGCAATTCGCATAATGTGGAATGATGAATTTGATAGTATTGACAATGATGATGCAATTATGCAATGATCTAAAAATATGACAGCTGTTCGATGTGATTTGCATGCTTTCTTTTGCTAAAAAAAACAGGTTTCAATGTACAAAAGTTTTTGCTTATTTGCAAATTTGACTATTTTATTGATATAGATGATACAACATTTTATTGACCCAAGTTGATAAAATTCGTGGAGCCTGACTCTAAAATTTTGAACACACACCTATTTCTAGAAATTATCATCAATTAAAAATAAATAGATTTGAGACCAGAATAGTTAAATGGTCAGAGTAAATTAATACATTCCTTGTGGTACAGGGTAAATTCCCTTCTTTGATCTTCCCAATTGAGGTCAACAACATCCAAAAAGCCAAGCATGGGAGTGACACGGGTGTCTATGACACCGAAGGAAGGTACATGTGCTCCCACTTAATTTCACACACACACACACACACACATTATCTGTGGTTTTGATATGGTAAAATTTGAATAGAAGGAAATAATTTAAACCATTTGTTTGAGACATTTTTTCACAAGAGTACGCATCGGGTTATATGATAGGCATTTTAATATAAGCTAAGGATCAAACTAAAAATTCTCTCTTCCTAACTTGTGCTATTGCTGAATTGAGACTTGTAATCCAGTAGTTGATATTTTTCAGGTTTGTTCCTTCAAAATTTGAGGAAATTTTCAGCAAACACGCGAGTACAAATGCAAACGCATTAACATCAAACGAACTAAAGGCAATGCGAAAAGCAAACAGGGTCCCAAAGGACTTCTCAGGATGGTTCGCTCACTTATCATACTCCAAAATCATAGGTTCATTTTTTTTTTCTAATTTCCTTATAAATAACGTAACTGATGAAAATGTGAAATTTTCAGGCTTGGAAGCTTCGCAGAGTTTACAATCCTCTATATGCTATGCAAGGACAAGAAGGGTTTACTACAAAAAGATACAATCCGAGCTGTTTATGATGGAAGTTTGTTCGAACAATTGGAAAAAGAGAAGGCTTCGTCTGAGAAAAAAAATGTAAATTAACGCGAAACAAACAAAAATTTGATTCATTTCTTCCTAAGGTTATATAGACACATAAAAACGAATACGCATCTTCTGTAACAGTAAAAATTTATATCGGTTGTTTCTCTCTTTTTCGTTGCAGTGTTGCTTCTGTGTAAGAAGGGCAGAATTTGCTGGGATATCTTCATAGCGTTGTGGCGTGATGGTTTGATTGTAAAAAATATTGAAAGTTGGTCTGCCATGAGTCGAACATTTGTTGATTGTTTAAATGAAATTGTTAAGTTATGTGTGTGTTATGTACTTAGTTTAGAGTTGTTCTAGTATGTGAATAGAGTCATAGATAAGGGTCACAGTGTAATTTCTCTATTTATTTTTCTTGTTGTATAACTATAGTGTAATGAGAAGAATAACATTGTTATTGGGTATTATTAAATCAAACATGGTATCAGAGTGAGACACAAAATCTTAGCCCTCACCCACCATTGCCACCGCCCAAAAACCCTAGCCCACCGTTTGCCACCGGCCACAGTCCTCATTATCGATCTTGCAGTTGCTGTTCGCCGTCGATCTCACCAACGTCGTCGCGTGCCGTTGATTTCGAGTTTGCCAGTGCCCAGTGCCCCATTTCCTATTCGCATCCAGCGCTGTCGCGCCATCGTGCCCTCCCACGCTGTCGCATGTTTCATTTTCCTGCTCTAGTTCGTCAGATTTGTGTTTTTTGGGTCGTTGGTTCTGTGTTTCTTGGTTGTGTCTAGCCCTGTCTATCGGTTCCATGTTGTTTGGTCGATGTTTTCAT
Organism: Arbutus unedo; assembly: GCA_014822125.1. Classification (NCBI taxonomy): domain Eukaryota; kingdom Viridiplantae; phylum Streptophyta; class Magnoliopsida; order Ericales; family Ericaceae; genus Arbutus; species Arbutus unedo. The sequence continues at coordinate 1,921 of JABCMJ010013977.1, read as the reverse complement.
TTTGGGTATTTTGCTAGTTGTTGGATCTTCTGTTGCGATTGGTCGTTTGATCTACTGCTGCACTTTGGTTCTCTTTTTTGGTTATTGTTTTTGTTTTTCAGTTGGGTGTCTCTTTTCTGCAGTGCGTTATGGTTGAGGATCCAAAAATTGTTCCCTCTGGTTCGTCTAGTACTAAAGATGTCTCGAGCCAATTTGATTAGCTCTTTGAAAACTCTCAATTGGACATTTGTCCTATCAAGTTAGATGATACTAATTATTTGATCTGGTCTCGTACCTTCACTTTAGCCATTGAAGCTAGCTTTGAGACCAAACGGCTAGTCAATCAAAAAGACCGGGACACCCCACGGTCCAACATGGCAAGAGTCTGGATGATCTGCAGCCAAGAAATGGCCAAGACAAAAGTTAAGTGTTTTAAGCATGATGATGGATGAACTGATAGAAAATATAACTGGCTTACCGAAAGCTCATACTTCATGATCGTATGGTACAAAGGCTTCATCTCTTTCGACAACACCTCAGTATCCTCTGGCGCACAGACCGAATGAGCAAGAACCTGAGCCACGGTATGCTCTTCGATGGTGTTAGCCTTCGTCAATAGCCTATCGCTGATCTTAACAATTGGCTCCCAGGTCCTCAACCTCTTCAAGAGCCTACTCGGTCAAATCTATGGTGTGCATTAGAGAGAAAGTGGGGGGAGCCTCCTCTTTCTCTTCTTCTCCTTCCACACGTGCCCCTTTTTTGGGATGTGGTAGGGTGGCTGACCGAGAGCGGATGGGAGATGAAGAAGGCAGTAGAGTGATAACAGGGGCTGGAGCAATAAGCGATACGACAATAAACCAGGGCTGGCATTGAAAGTTGGCAAGATGTTTCATTCTGTTCAACTCAGGATTTAGGTTAACAACAGGTAAGGTAAGATACGATTCAAATTGGGCACTGGTACTGGCCTGTTCGGCGCGGCGATCTTGGAGCATATACCTATAATGGGTGGCAAAGTTGAGGATGTTGGCAACTTCGCGATTCACCTCAGAAACTCTAAATGCATGTCGGCAATGGGTGGGACTAGACTCATAGGTGAAGGTAGGGATGACTTTGGGCTCTACACACCAATTGAAGACAATATCAAAACCAAACATGTAAGTACAGGAAACAAGGTAAATGATAAAAAATACAAGTGGCAACTCTACTCACCTAATTCGCTCGACAAATGCATAACATGGAATTCTCTTGGTTCGTCAGGGCTGAACTCAAACTTGCCCATGACAGCTACAATGATGTTGGTGTGCTTATCGAAATCTGGTAAACCTAGCAGTAACGGTCCGTGCTGAGTTCGGTTGATGAGGTGGGGATGACCCGATTTGGAGTTTTTACTAGCATAATATAGCTTGAAGATGTCGCAAAATTGGAGGTCCAGCCCATGGAGTTCTTTGAGTCCGATGACCGAGATGACTATCCCAAAGAAGTTGGTAGATACCAGTGAGGTGGTGAGGCCAAGCTCATAAATGACACGGCGGAGCCAAGGATGGAGGGGAAACCGAACCCCTCCTTCAATGATAGCCATCAGGGCAAGTGAAGGCAATCTGGCCGAGGCTCGGGTATGGGGCCTTTTGGCTCTAAAGTGAGGACCACATCCTCTAGGATTTCGTGTCGATTTCGAAAGGATTGAAATCTTGAATAAGAACCAAAGATGTCTCGGTACTTGTTCTTCGACTGTCTGGGTGTGATGAATGAACTTATCATAGGCACATGTGGGGAAGGTCAAGGACACGAAACATGGGACTAACGTGTCGGGGTCTCTTCCAAAGCCTCTGTAGACACTGAAATTTTACAAGACTTAATTACTGTTCAATTAGTCAAGACAAATATATATTCTTGATTAATTAAAATCAAATTATGAAATTTAATCAAAAGCCTAAATTTGGGC
>JABCMJ010013975.1:0-13795 GCA_014822125.1 Arbutus unedo | reverse complement strand
AAGTTATAAGAAATTAATGATGATTGTTGTTAGTATTTGAGAAAGAGTTTCGAAAGCCTTAGTATGATAAAATATAAATTATTTTTTTGCGAACAAGTTTTAGTGTAAGAATGGATACGTAGTATAGACACATCTCAAGTAATTGAGTGTTTCTCGGAGACTCATTCAGTTCCAAGCAGGGTCGTAGATGTTCATCTTGGGTACCACACTTGCTTTTGCTACAAACACATCAAAAAATATATTACTTTTGCACATCACTTCAAAACGACGTCGTTTCAAGTGTTTCCTCCCTCAACTCAAAAATCAGTCGAACCCCACCTCCAAATCAGGCCAATGACGACCACCACCACCGGCTATGTACGCGACGACCACTCCACCACTAACTACCGTCGGCGACAACCCCACCACCATCAGCCACCGCTAGCGACGACCCTAGCACCAAGGTCTCCTCTCTCTCTCTCTCTCTCTCTCTCTCTCTCTCTCTCTCTCTCTGCGGTTTTTTCTGCAAGAACCTCCTAGATCCAAATGAGTTATGTTTGATGGGATTAACATTTGTTTCTTTTGGAGTGGTGAATGGGTTATATTCATTTGTTTCTGTAGATGGTATCCAAATGATTTATGTTTGACGATAGTTTATTGTGGTTATCATATGAGTTATGTGGACAAGAACCTCCTAGATCCAAATGAGTTATGTTTGATGAGATTAGCATTTGTTTCTTTTAGAGTGCTGAATGGGTTAGATTCATTTGTTTCTGTAGATGGTATCCAAATGATTTGTGTTTAACGATAGTTTATTGTGGTTATCATATGAGTTATGTGGACAATATATATATATATATATATATATATATATATATATAATCATTTCTTAATTACATAATGCATTAACATACTAATTGCCTTCCTTCGTTTTCTAATTTTATCACCAACTGTTAGATAAAATGTATCAATGAAGAATTTCTGCAATACAAAAAAGTAGATGGCATCATTTTGGTTGGTGAAGTATTTGAATAACTTTATATTAATTTTTTTTGTTTCTAAACCAGTGGATGACGTTATCGAAGTCTGTTTCGTCAGCAATATCTTAAAACATAGAGTGTGGAGAAAAAGAAGAGGTATGGAGTGGTTCTTCAAACAAAGTGTGTGATGGGATTGTTACTACATTCGAGGATGGGAATGAGGCCACAGAAAATTAAGAAGATAAGAGTTGAAGAACCAAAAGAGAAAATGACATTCGACACATTGGAAGAAGCTTATTTGTATTATTCAAGATATGCTAAAGAAAGAGGGTTCGTTGTGGCAAAAAGAATATCAAGGAAGGGAGGAGATGAAAATTTGAAGAATATAACATTTCCATGTAGCCATGCTAGAAAGACAAAGGTAAACACAAACAACCTGGTCAAAGGATGGCCACAATAAAAAATTAATTGTCCAACTCACATTATTGTTTGTATGCACTCAGATAAAAAGCGGAGATTAAACCGGATTGCTTTGGAGCATAATCATGAATAGAGCCCGAGAAAGACAAGGTATTTCAAGAGTAATAGGGTATTAGATGAACACGTGAAAAGAAAACTTGAATTGAATGATAAAGTTGAGATCATAATGCATAAGACTTATGACTCACTTCAGATCAAGGCTAGGGGACTTGATAAGCTTCCATATCATGAGAAAGATTGTCGAAATTATGTGGACAAATTTCGACGTTTACAACTTGTGGAAGGAGATGCTGAAGCAATTCATCATTTTTGCATGAGGATGAAAGCCGATTATTTTATTTTGTTTTATTTTTTGCTATAGATTTGAATGACAAGGGTCAATTGAGGAATGTATTATGGGCACGGAGTAGGGCAACTTGTAAAGAATTCAGTGATGTTGTGATTTTTGACACATTGTACTTGCTAAACAAGTATGACATGTCTTTTGCTCTATTTGTAGGCATGAACTATCATGGTCAATCGATTTTATTAGGATGGGGACTTATCTCTCACGAAGACACAGAGTCATTTTCATGATTATTTCAAAATTGAATGATATGCATGTGGGTGTGCTCCAAAAGTAATAATTACCGATCAATGTATGGCCATGAAGAATACTATAAAAAATATATTCCCCAACACCCAACATCGGTGGTACATATGGCATATTATGAAAAAAATACCAGAAAAGTTGAATGGGTACAATACCTATGGAAAAATTAGTTGGTATATCCGCAATGTAGTTTATGACTTATTGACAATAGAATTTGAGGATGCTTGGGGTGTGTTCATAAAAAAAGTACGAGTTTTAAAGTAACACATGGTTAGAAGGGTTGTATTTCGAGAGAAAACGGTGGGTGTCTGCTTATGTAAAAGATATATTCTGGGCGGGAATGTCCTCCACACAAAGAAGCGAGAGTATAAATGCATATTTTGATAGTTACGTTCATTCTAATATGACATTGAAACAATTCGTAGAACAATATGAAAATGCATTCGCGAATAAAGTGGAAAGTGAAAAACAAGAAGATGTCAAAAATTGAAACACTTACATCCTATTAATAACGGAAAGTGAGTTGGAGAAGGACTTTCAAACCCTTTACATGAATAAGAAGTTCGTAGAGTTTCAAACATAATTTTTTGTGAAACTTGAGTGTTTGTATTTGATTATAAAAGAGGAAGCAAATTTCATTTACTGTCGATTTTAATGGTGAAACGAATGAAGCAAATTGTAATTATCAGTTGTTTGAGTATAGAGGAATAGTGTGTACACATCAAATGATGGTATGACATAAAAGGAGAATTGAAAGAGTGTCGGACAAGTATGTGTTGAGAAAATAGTGCAAAAATGTGAAAATGGTCCACATTAAAATTCTGATCAGTTACAATAAATCGTTGACGTCAATTAAAGCGCGTCGGCATGAGAACATGTGTAATCTCTTTAATGAGATTGGCGATTTAGCAGATGATTCTCAAGAGAAGTATGATGTGGTGATAACATGGTTGCGCGAGCTAAAATAAGAGTTGATAGAAGTTTTTGTTGTTTGTGAAAGCAATGTGGTTGCCGGTACTCGTAATAATTCTTTTTTACTTGGAGATAGTGTTTTATCTTCCCAACAGAGTACAAACTTACTTGACCCTAAAGGTATTAGATGAAAAGGGAGACCACCGTGGGAAAGAAAGCAAAGTGTTATGGAAAAAATTGTGAAGAAGAAAAAAGAAATAAAAAAGAAGACATCGTCGAAAGAAAATGCCAAGGTATAAGTTATTTTTAAGTTGTTGCTTGCTATTTCATATGAACATATATACTTTATAGATGAATGTTCAATACTTCGATTGTTTGTTGATTTCAGGAGGTTAAGAATATTGCGGTTGGCCATGACTATAGTACACAAGAGAGTATTATAAATGTAAATTTAAGAAAATTTTCTATTGTTAAAGTTATTAATCATTCATTTTTCTTATTATTGGGCAGACTCGGGCAAGCTATATGGAGCAACAAATGTGGCCAAACATGATCCAATTTCATTACATGTCTCCAAATAAAGGCGGAAGCGTATTCCCGTTTTCTCCGACTTTATTCAATGGTCAAGTTTGGAAAGGAGAACAATTCAATGTTGTTAGTAGTCGAGTTTGGAGAGGAGAATCGCAACCAACATTACTGGAAACTCAAGGGCAAGGATACAGAGGACGAAGTTTTACGGAGATAATGAATGCAGCTGATAATAATGAAGAGTAATTCGATTATAAATTGTTTTCAACCAATTGTTTTATGGACCCTTTGTGATTGTAGATGAATAGATGTTTGTTTGCTAATGTATTGAAAAACTTCTTACTTGGCTGAGTTTGGAAATTTAGATGAATTTGAACCCTTTCTGAATTTGTGATATTGATTTAGATGTTGCTCATTTATGAACTTCTTACTTGGCTTAGTTTGGAAATTTTGAAAATCTATGCCCATTTATCTGACTTTTGAAAAATATTTGGCATGATTTCCTTACTTTATGGTTTAACTTGACATTTTGCGTTTCAAACTAACAACAACGACGACAATCCAACAAAATTAACAACAACAACATCAACGATATGTATGATACGGCAACACATGTCAATTTTTCTTCTTCATTTATAAATTTTTGCAATAGACATACATTCACATTTGGATTCTAACTCTCATTCACAAGATTTACATTCACAAGATTCACTACTAAATTATCTCATTCACTATTACATTCACATTTGCAAAATTTTCTTCTTCATTTGGTGTTTTCAAAGGCACCACCATTCATATTTACAATGTTTTTGTAGTTTTTGTGTGGACATTACAGCCTAGCCGTTGCAACGTTTGTATGGACATTATAGCCATTGGTCATTGTATGGACACCACATTTCTTGCATGATTTCGACAAAATTATCGATATTCAAAAAACTATTGATATTCAAATAAAAAACTAATGATATTCAAACAAAATTCCATCCAAAGAACATCTCCATGGTTCTTTGGAACTCAAACTAAGATTTGTACATGTACATGTAGATAAAATTTCATTTGTGTTGTTTGAACATTGGCTAACTCACTGCCCTATCTTCATGAGATCTCCTTCTTCATCCCTACCTCCCTCAAGAATAGCCATGAAATCTTCAGCTCTCACAAAGCTCCCAATAGATTCTATTAGAGCGTGATTCAATTGACTACGTTTTGCATAATGTTCAAGAAATGGCTCCGCTTCACTAAGGTAAGTGGATTACAATAAGAATTTATTCCCAAACTTCCTTTGTACGTATACCACCCTACACACAGAATCATTTGTATTTAGCATAATGCACAAGTTACCTTCCCGGTAGAGTAAACCAAGTAGAAATGTATTAAGGACAAGTAGAAACAAAACTATCATAATTGGTCTACAAATCAACACATGTATAATAAAAGTACCACCATAATTGGTCTGCAAATCAACAATGTCATAATTTTATTTGTTCAGTTGGCTTTGCACTTTGAAATTGAAAATGCTTTTGTGTGAAATAATTTGATGAAATGATATGTAGACTGCAAGATCCTATACTAGCATTACGTTCTGCCACAGTGTTTCAACTAGGGGATTGAATAACTAGAACAGAAAACTCAATCTATAGAAGTTAGAGATGCAAACTATCTCAAACTTAGATATAGCTGATATAAGTCATGTAACAGCTTCTATGGCCATAAAAATGGTCACCATCTTGTTCGAATGGTCCCAACATTGCCTTTTGAGTAGGTTGGTCTTTTTTCAAGGATTCCTCTTATGTATCAACTAGTACTTTTTTAATGATTCTAATGTTGTGAATTTTAAAAATTCAATCAAGTAGTGAATTAGGGTTCCTGAAATTGGAACCCTAGTTTTCAAATTAGGGTTCAAAATAGACAGATTGGATTAGAGAGAGAGAGAGAGAGAGAGAGAGAGTCGCTGTGGTGGTTAGCGCGGGAGGGGTCTTTGAAACGCATCGGCGTATGGAGGTGGTGGTCGATAGATTTGGGCTCATAGAGGTGGTGGTCAGGGTGGGGAGGAGGAGTTCGCCTGATTTTGAGAGAGTGAGGAGGAGTTTGCCTGATTTTGAGAAAGGGATGAGAAAGTTGACTGGTTTGGGGGAAGGGGAACTGATTTTAGTTTTCTTTTCCTCACCCCAAAATGACGTCGTTTTGGGATGATATGCAAAAGTGATATGTTTGTAGCATTTTTGGTATATAAATATAGATGTTGACTTCTTTCCACTCAGAGTAATGGTACTAACACATCACGTTGCATAGCAAGTTATACATCATGCCTATGCGACATCCATTAATTTGAACACACATCAAAATTCATGGGACCTTTTTTACATTTTATCTTATAATAATATGTCACGTGGGCATGATGTACACTTTAATGTACAACTTGATGTGTTAGTAAACTTTATTCTTTCACTTATGAATGAAGTTATAAGAAATTAATGATGATTGTTGTTAGTATTTGAGTACGAGTTTCGAAAGCCTTGTTATGACATAATAGAAATTATTTTAGTGTAAGAGTGGATATGTAGTATTGGCGCATCTCGAGAAATTGAGTGTTTCTCGGAGATTCGTTTAGTTCCAGGCAGGGTCGCAGATGTTCATCTTGGGTATCACACTTTGGTGTTTTCTTCTGAACCCTATAAATGCTACATGAGGAGTTGAAATCATGTCTAGTGCCATAGTCTTAGAGGTTGGATGTAAGAAGAGAGACCCTCAAGGAGATTCTAAATGATCACATATGTTAATGACTAAATAACAAAATTTATTTTCATTGCGTGTTCATTAAATTATTTTGTTGTGTATGATTCTTGATTAAAGAGAGTGAAATTTTTATTTAATGAGTTTCATCTCTCACGGTATAATGTTATCTTGGTATTAAAACATCAAGTATCGATTAAGACAAACTAATAAGCAAGTAGACTAAGCTGTCTCAACTCAATTGTTGAATATTATGTCAAGTCGCGACTAACTTGCTTTAGTTAACACTTGCTTTACAAAATAGTTTTCCCAAATTAGTTTTAGGTAACTCTAACTTATTTAATGCAGATTTAAAAATATAATACTACTTAATCAAAGACAAAGGATTAATGATGCATAAATCTCAATTTTGATCGCTAGAAATGTTATTAGCAGGGAAATGCAAACTGAATCTCCCACCGATTTTTTGAATTATTGTCTTTTCTAATTTTTTTTAAATTTCGTTTGTATTTTTTTATTTTGCTGATTCCTCATTTCCTGAAGAACTAATAGGCGTAAACATTTGATGAAACACTAACAAAAGAAAATTTTTGTGAATAAAAATACTAATAATAAATATGTATTTTTGAAATATTTATATATATTTTTTGTTTTTGTTGATTTACATTTTGTTATTATTTTCAATAACAAAATATTTTTAAGTAATTTAACAACTCTTTAACGAAATATTCCCAGCTCACGGTTTATCTAGAAATGATTTTTTAAGTAAATGATAAATTTTTAGTATTGTTTCAAGAATAAATTACTAAATGACTATGACTATGTTCATGGATGAAAATGATCAATGACTATGGAGATGTCAAATCCTAGTATTGAAAGAAGTGGACGAGCATATAATGATAAATGAAGATAATGGCTTAGAAGCCATTTAACTAATTTCCATGTTTTAATGGATGATGAAGTACTTGCTAATGACCTGTAACTGAATTTTATTATGACATCAATCAATCACATGGAGAATTCCAGCTCATACATCAATAGTTACAGCCTATACACCTATCTGCCATGTGGACTTCGATTTGCTGTAAACGACTTTGGCTCGGACCCATGAAGTGCCCCTTGGGCTGTCCATAGAGCACTATGAGTCATGAAGATGCTGACCCCATGCTCAATTTTGGTTCCAGTCCAATACCAAGTTGGTTTGGCTCACTACTTGTCCTGATTTAGTCCTCCAAAGTAATAGAACCAGATATCATTATTCTGCGCCTCTATACTATTACTGAATATGATTTTGAGCACCCTTGGTCATCCATGTAGAATAGTTTGGATCACTATCATCACTCAAAGCATTTTACCCAAACAATAAATGCCAACCGCCTTATCCCAAGTGGCATAGTTATTTTGATTTAATCGAGTGTAGGTAAAAGACAACATATCAAAAGATCAAGTTGTATCAGAAAACTATGAGAAACGCCAAAGGTTAGACTAAATACAAAATTAAAAGCCTTTACAACCAATCAACAACTAGCAAAAGAAACCACAACCAACAATCAACTAATCACTATTGACAATCAACCAAATAAAATTGTCAACAACTAATCACTTGAGTAATTTGGAGGTTGATATCAACAATCCAAACAAATAATAGAACATGAGCCTTCCAACATTGAAAACCCATAAACACTTTGGTATCAACTAGATGTAACTAAGATCAACGATTGACTAACAACGAACAACAACCATCAAATGAACCAGAAACACCAATAGAAATCAATCAATTGACCCATTTCCGTATGCATTGGACTTAGAAAAGTTATTAATAAGGGTGCTAATGGCAGATGTCGGAAAACAAAACCAGACATGAATTGTGTCTATCACTATAGTCGTTTGATACGCGCATAAGTACCAAATGATGCTTGTAAGGCTCAAATACATCTTTTTCTGGACATGTACAAAATCATTTCAGCTCAATTAATAATAATATCCCCAATAAGTTATCCTGCCAACTGACGTACCCAAATTGTTATTTATTGTGGCCAAATGCAAACACGAACTATTTGAGTTTTGACTGTGGATTGACAGTACGCAGGCTTGGTAGGCAAGTTCGTATACTTCAAGATCTTACCTTTAAAAAAAACAACTGCCCAATGTAACTGAACACAAACCCGTATGTTAGGCTCCCACCGCATTGGTCTAAGGGATTGGCAAGACTCCGTTTTATAGATATTTAAAGAAAACAAAGTAGCAATTACAATGCCACTCTGTAGTCATTTCGAATCTACGAAAATTAATTACCCTTGTGATGGGGTTGGACTATGGAAACTATCCCATGGAAGACAGCTATGCATCAAGGGACAAAACCTTAAACAGCACAATTTTGTGACCAAAACAACACCCAAACCCTCCAACCCTAGACTGCCGTTGGTAAAAGTACTTGGATGTTTAAACTTTTAGACCAAAAAATACAGAACAAACTCAAATTAGGGAGTGATAGTTTCCTGCTAGCTACCTGGCAGTAGTTATCCAAAAATAAGTAAGTGTTTTTAGATGATGAAATGTTCCAAAGGAAGGGATTCCAGAGAAGGGAGAAACCAACTCTGGATTAATTGTAAAACCCTTAAACCTTCGGAGTTGAATATATGCCTCCAGAACAAAGCCGTCAAGAAATCGATCGTTAGATCTCAGACTCTTGCAGCCGAAAGAAGAGGCAATAAACACGGGCACTACATAAAGAGAGACATACATATATGTACAAACGAATGAAAAGTAAATCAGTTTCCACAGCACCACACGGATCACGATTACGGATATGTAACCTGTCCTATGATCTCTCAGCTCTCCCTCGCGAGAGCGTATTCCACCATTTGGTAAGTACAGCTTTGTTTCTTACGGAGAGAGGCACTCTGGTTTATGGCATTCGTCTTCGTATATGTAGGCGGAAGAGTTGGGCTCCAAAACCCTAGTCCCAGTCACGGGCAACTAGTAGGGCAGCAATTGTTTGGGAAATTACCAGTTTTGACCCCTGTACTTTGACTGAAACTAACTTAGGCCTCTTCAACTTCAAAAACTAATACTAGCAACCCCCTCACCTTGCGAATCAACAACGCTGCAATTTGCCCTTCTTCCAACTATGTACTCTTTTTACTTTTATTACCAATATCTTATAGAAATTGCAAAAGAATATTCTCCCAATTCAAAAAATTAAGCTGCTTAAAAAAAAACACCATTAAAAGAAGAAGAAAACTTGAAAGTACTTACATTTTGGTCATCTCTTTCTTTATTATTTGTAAAATAATGTGCAAATCACTTCTCAAGCCACATCGATACTAAAAACTCGTGGAAACCACAATAATGTTGATTTCCCTGAGCTGTGGCTTTTGTTTGATTAAACATGAAGGTCTATTACTCTTTCTATAAATAGCTTGAATGCCCCTGTGATGACCCACGAAAACTCATTTCTGCAAGACCGTGCACCCGAAGGAAAAATGTGTTCACCCACGCTGTTCGATAGTCGAGCGAGTTGCGAACAGGGAGCTCACAACGGCAACTTCATTGGGGGACAACTGTGTGTTAAACTTAAAAAACATTTATGCGACTTTATTGTCATCTGAAATAGGTAAAATTTAAATAAAGATTATTAAATTTTTTCTTAAACAAATAGTTTAGTTCGGTAGCGAGATGATCCCACACACGTGCGTATGTGCCGATCACGTGAAAGTAGAGCCGACCTGAAAAAGGTGGTTCTCAGGTTGACTTGGTGACCAAACAACCTAAGAAAGACGTTATGATAAGTTGCCAACCTGATAAAGATGGTTCATGGTACAGTCAGCCTAAGAAGGGCGATTACTAATGTCGAGTTGGAGACAAAATAGAGCCCTGAATATTTTGGGATAAGTTCTATTTAGATAGGGATGAAAAGTTTTAGGCCAACTCAACTTAGAACGAGGAGTTTGAGATTAAATAAAACTCTAATAGTAGAAGATAATTCCCTGAAGAGTCTTGGATGGTTTTATCTCATTAGTGGTCAATCAGAAGGCAATCCTACTTTCGTCTGACTTAATCATTAGAATGCCTTAACGCCACAGCGGTGGTGGATTTTTTAACAGTTTATTGTCTTACATAACATATGCTTAGAGAAAGAGAACATAATTTTCTGCTGGTTGTTGAGGTATTAATTTTTCATTAGATTGAGAAAATCACCCCATTCGCATTTGGCGTCATCTGTAAGAAAATTAAGATCTCATGATAGGAGCACCACGCAAAGATACACTAAAGGAAAACACGAGCAGAGAGAAGTCTAAATTCCCGCTCCCAGTGTCACCCAAACCGAAAGGTCCAAAGAAGGACATTTCAAAAATTTCCCTTCTAGGATTCTCGGGGAATTCACTAGAGGACAAGTTCAAGACCCACCGCGTGTGGATCTACCTCCGCCTCCACTGGCACCTCCTTTAGCACTAGAAAATGAGCCCCAAGAGCCGTCTAGAAAAGAGAAAGGATGCCAAACCTGTGGAGGATTACGTTCGAGGACGCGAGATGATTAGGAAGACAGTGGCTAACAAAAGGGTGCGGAGGAGGGACCGCAAAATCAAGAAGATGAGGCGTCATCTGCACAGGGTGGAAAGAGAAAAAAAACCTTAAGCAAAAGCGAGACCAAAAGCATTATGCCAACACCGAGAGAGGCGAGCGCACCAGGACAAAGGGGAGTCGACGTCATGAGGACGTTCCTCAAGAACAACCCTGAGGAGGACTTCCCCTGGCAACAGTCATTCACAACATCATTTGAGAAAAGCAAGCTTCTAGCGGCGTGCGCCGAACTTGAGAAGATCCCCCGAAATGAGGGAATGACTAAATTAGCAATTGGTTACTTCACCGTTGTTGAAGAAAATAGAGGCAAAGGGGTTACCTAAAAACTTTGCCCCTCCAAAATTCCATATGTACAATGGCAAGACGGATCTAATGGGCCATATAAAAGGTTTCCCCCAAGCTATATCTCTTTATTTTAGTCAAGAAAACATGTATTGTCGTGTTTTCCCAATGAGTTTAGGAGAAACGGCTCTAAATTGGTTTCATAAGCTCCTCACATGCTCAATCAATAGCTAGGGGCAGCTAACCATATAATTTGTGGGACGGTTCATGACAAGTCGAGCCTAGTCGAAGGACCTCGACACACTCATGGAAACAAAGAAGTAGACGATTGCAACAAGAAGTTTGAAGTTCTATCTTCATACTCGGCTTACTTGCCTGAGAAAGACTGAGAGAATCCCTTATGGTAAACGCAGTAGAAACAATCTTTAACCTCGTGAAGTTAGAAGATGAGATGAGGAGAGAGGTGGATAGATCGACTTCCTGAAGCCATAAAAATAATGTGGTGAGAGAGACTAAACAGCAAAGTAAGAAGCCAAAGAAAGCAACAACAAAGGTGGCCTTTGCAAAAAGAGAGTATAGCTGAATGGACCTCGGGCATACAAAGCAGTGCGAACACTATTAAACACCTCCATATTCGTGATGATCTGGCTGCTCAAGGACAAGCCCTACTCGAAGTGACCACCAAGTTCGGGAGGAGAGCCAATCAAGAAGGACCCAAACAAAGAATGGTGTAACTACCATAGAAATCACAGGCACATCATCAAAAATTGCAAAGCCTTCAAAAGATTCCTAAAGGGTCTTGCTGAAGTAGGGCATCTCAGGAAGTATATTGCCGAATAAGGAAAGGAGCAATGGGAATAATTGGTTGAAAATTGATTAAACTCGTCCGCAGAAAAGGTAACAACAACAGATACTATCCATGTTACACATGTCATGGTCTAGTTAGTCGACGAGAATGAGGCTAGGGCGTAGAGGCGCAAAGATGGACATGAAGAACATGTCCATCATTTGGGACAAAAGAGGAAGGAACCTAAGAAGGTATTCAACATGAAGATCTCTTTAATGAAGAAAGACCTTGAAGGGGTTCGGTACCCCCACAATAACGCATTGGTTGTTACGCTACTTCTTGGCACTTTTGACACGGAGAGATTTCTAGTCAACCAAGGCAATTCAACCGAGATCATGTACTTGAATGCATTCAAGAAGTTGGACCTCACCCAGGTTGATCTCATAAAAGCAGTCTTTGATCAGCTTTAGTACAGAATCAATCTGGCCTTCGGGCCAAGTCCCCATTCTTGCTTGGGCAGGTAAGGTGACAATGAAGTTAGATTTCTTGGTGGCCAATGTACCCTCAGCCTACAATGTTATTGTGGGCCGCACATGGCTTCACAAGATGGGGGTTATACCATCCACCTATCATCAAATTATCAAGTTCCTGAGCAAGAAGGAAATTCAAAAGATGGCTAGAAACTGCTTTGTAACTTCAGTTAAGCATAATTTAAAAGCCAAACACGTGAGATCTATCAAAGTATCCGATCAACTCGTCCTAGAGTATGTTGGGGGGGGGGGGGGGGGGGGACCCCAACTGATAGGTGGTAGAAAAACTTAAAAAAGTTTCAGTTCATGAAACAGACATAGAGAGGTTCTTCGTCATTGGAGAAGAACTGCCCAAATAGGTTGAGAAAACTCTTGTTCAGGTCCTCAAGGATCATATAGATGTATTTGCTTGGACACCCTAAGAGATTCCATGGGTGGACTTAGATATTATCTGTCGTCACCTGAACGTTGACCCAATACATAAACCTGTGATGCAAAAGAGACGAAGGTCGGCAGTTCAACACATAGAGGCAGTAATTGAAGAAGTAGATTGGTTGCTAGAGGCTGGGGCTATATAAGAAGTATACTATCCAGAGTGGCTATCAAACATCATTGTAGTAGAAAAAGAATGGGTAGTGGAGGGTCTGTGTCAACTTCACGAATCTCGACAAAGCTTACCCAAAGGATGGCTTTCCACTCATAAAAATTGATCAATTGGTAGACACAACATCTGGGTACAAATGCATGAGTTGTCTCAATGCGTGTCGGGGATACCATCAGATAGCTATGTATGAGTCTGATCAAGAAAAGAAATACTTCATCACACCAAAGGAGCTGTTCTGTTACAAGGTCATGTCTTTTGGGCTAAAAAATATAGGGTTCACTTATCAAAGACTGGCCACTTTAATGTTCAAATATCTACTTAGGAAGAGCATGATAGTTCATATAGACTATATGGTGGTCAAATCCAAAGAGGCCGAGACCTATATTGTCACGCCCTCAATTTTAAACATAATAAATCATACATTAATATAAAATAAAATCCTCACAATACTCATCAAGTTTCAAAAAGTCCATTCTTGATTGATCCAAAATGTTTCATGTTCAAAAAAGATTACAAAATAGTGTTATTTTAACCCAACAACCACATTGATAAATCAAAGATTTAAAGTATTACAACATTTGAATCAAATAACCAAAGTACAAATTACAATGCATCTTTTCAAAAGAATGTCTAAGAGGAAATAAATAGCTCTTTCATGCAATCTTTCGAAGAAATATGTCATTTATGGCACTCTATGTTACTACTCTAAGGCTGTACCTAAAAAGAAAGAAGGGTTGAGCTTGACAGTCCAGTAAGAAAAATCTACGTAGATATTACATGCGGATGACATGATATACTAAGTCA
>JABCMJ010013974.1:0-18578 GCA_014822125.1 Arbutus unedo | reverse complement strand
TCTCTCTCTCTCTCTCTCTCTCCATTTATTAGTCATGTTATCCCAACTCGTTCATGAATATGGGTTCAGAAACTGAACTAAGAAACTTTTTTCGAATTCAAAATTGGTGGGTGGTCCGAATTCTAAGTGGGTAGTCCAGATTTTGAATTCTGCAAACTTTGTTCGGTTCGATTTTTCGGTTTCTTCTCAAGGTCAAAAAACAAAAAACAAAAAATCTGAATTTCTTAGCTGTTGATTTGAGGATTGGGTATGTTGAAAAATGAATGGACTACGAATGTGGGACACTCTTGTAATAGTATGTCATTTTGCAGTCTGATAGTAATGTCGACTGCAGTCCACTAGGCCTACGCAACTCATATCTGCCGTCAATGATTGAGACACAAATGTATGGAGCCGTGAGTTGGTCCCACGTGTTTCGTGTGGAGCTCGTGAGAACAGTTTCAGAACATATCTGTAACCATTGCACTGTTCAAAATGGAACTCCAAACAAACCACGGAGTGCACTACATCCATTTTAGACAAGGTCTACGTACTCATTATATTGCACCAGTAGACTTATGAGATACCTGAGGTCGAAGGAAACTATTTTTTATCAAAGCCGGTAACTATTATTTGATATTTCATAATTTTTTTTGTATGATTTTTGTTTTTTTTTATATATTTTTTTATTCGTCTAGAAAAAAAATCGAAAAAATATAACATGAAATTGAAAAGTTCAAATAAGAAAAACTAAAAATACTAAAAAACAATGGAAAAATATATTTTTAAAACTTTTTTCATCTTCAGTGAATTTTTTAATTATTTTGATCACAATTTTTTATTTTCTAAATTTTTTTTGTCAAGAAAAATAATCATCCAAAAATGACGATTTCTCAGAAAAGTGCCTCTTTTTCTTCAGCTCGTCTTCTCCCCAAAAGATAGATCTTAATTTCTTAATCCTTCACCCCCCTCCCCCCATACTCTAAAATTTTCTAATAGTTCTTACTTCCAGATTTCTTCGTACTTTTTATCACCTTTTGTTTTCCTGTTGTTCAATCTTTCTGTGTGTTTTCTGTTTGCAACTCTCGAGTGTCTAAGCCAGTTTACGCACACATAACTTGACTAATTTTTATGCATCGTTTTTGTTGGGGGGCAGCGTATGAAATATTTGAAAGGATGGCATATTATGGGATTGCGACAAATCTGGTGCTGTATTTGACAAAGAAACTCCATGAAGGCACTGTAAAATCAGCAAACAATGTGACAAACTGGGTGGGAACTGTTTGGATGATGCCTGTTTTGGGTGCCTATATTGCTGACGCCCATCTTGGCCGTTACTGGACTTTCATCATCGCCTCATGCATTTATCTACTGGTATATATGTACAAAGTTCCCTCTTATCTATCATGTTTTTGTTTGTGTGGTTAGAATAAACAATAACGACGACAGAAAAAGCTCGCACAAATTTGTAAATAGCAGGTCAAATCATTAAGGATTTGATCGAGTTTGACAATGATAAAAGGCATAAAATTATTTTATTGGAGTTCTTAAGGTACTCTTATGATATACGCATATGTCTGTAGATGGTTCACTAGCATCACTAGTACTTTCCTATTCTTAAGGTACTTTTATCATAAATATATATGTCTATAGATGGGTCACTGGCATCACTTATACTTTTCCTACTTAAGGTACTTTTATCAGATTTATGTCTATAGATGGGTCACTGGCATCACTTATACTTTTCCTACTCTAAAACAGGGAATGTGCTTATTGACACTGGCAGTTTCAGTGCCAGCCCTAAGACCTCCATCATGTGGCAATGGGGTACAAGACTACCAATGTGACAAACGGGCCTCACCATTTCAAGTGGGCATTTTCTACTGTGCCCTGTACATAATAGCCGTCGGAACGGGCGGAACCAAGCCCAACATCTCAACAATGGGTGCGGACCAATTCGACCAATTTGAGCCCAAGGAGAGAACCCACAAACTCTCCTTCTTCAATTGGTGGATGTTTAGCATTTTCTCTGGTATCCTTCTCTCCAATACTTTCCTTGTATACATACAGGACAATGTGGGCTGGACTGTGGGCTATAGCCTCCCAACGGCAGGCCTGGCCTTTTCAATAATTCTTTTTCTTTGGGGCACACCTTACTATAGACACAAACCCCCTTCTGGAAGTCCCGTGACTAGGATGGCTAGGGTTTTGGTGGCTGCAATGAGGAAGTGGAAAAGGGATGTCCCAAATGACCCAAAAGAGCTTTATGAGCTGAGTTTGGATGACTATTCCAAGTGTGGTAAGTTCAGAATTGAGTCCACCACCTCATTAAGGTATGTCCATCAACTTGGAAAAAAATTTCACTGTTCTTCAGTACCTAAACTCTCTCACCACGACATATTAACGTTGGTTACAAGACAAAGTGTATGCATTTCACATTAACGTGTAGTAGTAAAAATACCTCGAGCACTACGTGACGATGCCATAAGAGCACTTCGAGGATACCAAATAATTACTCCTCAAGTTGTTATCACTTGTGGGTAATGAGAATGCCACGCATCAGAATGTCATACATCACTCTGCTTTGTTGAAGAAAGACCCAAATGCCCCTACGAGACAAGAATTTAATAACAAGAAATGCAGAAATTAGTGCACGTTGAATAAGTGCAGCCAAATTAGCCTTTAGAGAGAATTACCATTGAGGGGTAGGGGTCCCTCTGTCCTTAATCATTCTTAGAGCAACTATTCAATGGTTTTGGCTGTGCCTCGATACCCTTTCTTACCATAAATTCATGTATGGTTTCACATGAATTTGTGATAAGGAGCGGTGGGACACTAGGTCACAGTGTCCCAAAACGGCCAAATAAATTTTCATCATAATAATGCTCTATGAAACGCAGAACTATGTGACGAGACTTCAAAATTGAAGCGAAGGTTAGAGATGCTCTAAACAAATGGTAATTAAAACAGTGGTGCAACTTAATGCAACTTACCTGCTTGTTTCATCACCTATCTCCCTCGCACAACTTGTCCTGCAGACTGCTTGACAAAGCTGCCGTGAAGAGTGGACCAAGTACACCCTGGAACCTATGCCCAGTGACCCAAGTTGAAGAAACCAAGCAAATGATAAAAATGATCCCAATTCTCGTAGCAACATTCATACCAAGCGCCCTCGCAGCACAGATAAACACACTTTTTGTCAAGCAAGGTACCACACTAGTGAGGAGCATGGGTCCCCATTTCGAAATTCCGCCTGCCTGTCTCACAGCGTTTGTAACAATCTTCATGTTGATCTCCATTGTTCTCTATGACCGACTCTTTGTCCCCGCAATACGGAAGTACACGAATAACCCAAGAGGGATCTCACTACTGCAGAGAATGGGAATTGGACTTGTCTTGCACATCGTTATAACGGTTGTCTGTTGCTTAACTGAGAGAAAGAGACTGAGTGTGGCAAAAGAAAATGGCATTACCGATAAACACCAAATTGTACCTCTTAGCATCTTCATTCTTCTACCTCAGTTTGCATTGATGGGGGTGGCTGACAACTTTTTGGATATCGCAAAGCTCGAGTTTTTCTATGACCAGGCACCGGAGGGGATGAAAAGCCTTGGCACTGCGTATTTCGCCGCCAGCTTGGGAGTTGGGAATTTTCTCAGCACCTTCCTTTTGTCAATTGTGGCTCATGTTACTGAGAGCCATGGCCGGAACGGGTGGATTTTGGACAACCTAAATGCCTCTCATCTGGACTATTATTACGCTTTTTATGCTGTCTTGAGCTTTCTCAACTTTCTCTTCTTTCTGGTTGTTGCCAAGTTCTTTGTTTATAACACCGAGGTGAACAGTGAACATAGACAAGAGCTGCAAGAAGACATTGTAAGTTCACCAAACTACTCAAAATAATGTTCTGATGTGGTTTGTTTACTTCTTAGAATTAAATACAATGAGCCATTGAAACACTACCGTCTAAACTTGCTCGTGCTCATACTTGGACACCTTACGTTGAGATTTCATTGCAGAATTCAAACATTCATGTGAACTCCAATGAATAGGCATTTGAGCAATATTAGGACATGCAATTTTGACTGAATAGGAAATTCTTAGGCATTGACTGGAAATTTTGTGCAGGAGTAATGACCTATTAAGAGAGAAGGATCTGAAGCACATAAAGCACAAGAAGGACATCCCAAGCGAACCAGCCGTGGAGACCATATAGTCTACTAGAGCTTGCTCAAGATGCTAGCTATCAAAACCAGACAAATATGCCAAAACACAGATCAGGCCTGCAGAAAAGATATAAAAGAAAAAAAGGGAAAATAATCAGAAGCATAACAGCAGTAATAATACAAACATTTGCTACTTTGCATGTTACTTTGGAACCTCTAGCTGTTTATCTATTAATTTGTATGAAAGAAAAAGAATAGAAATGTCAAGTGATAATGTTAAAAGGATTTAAAGTCAAACGTTCATCATCTCCTGACACATCATGAACAATAACATTAATGTAGAACATGGATCGGAAATTCATCTGCAATAACTTTGGATCCATGTTAAGTAGCACAATATATTCTAACAGACAGCCAAAAGATTTATGAGACTAGTAATCCCCACAGTTTATACTTTACAAACCACCAGAGTAAGCAACATAAATGTAACATAGTCATTAGACATTCATAACAACCAAAAAATATGTAAGGCAGAATCCTTCATCAGAAAGCAAGAGGCTGCAACTCCTGTGCAGCGATGGATTCCAACAGCCATGTGTGGGCAATGACCTTAGACCCAATTTCATAGGCCAAATTTTCTGCCGCTTCTCGTATTTTCAACACAGCAGAATCTTCATCATCCTGTGTGCAATCATCGTTATAAACAACTAGAGTTACTGAAGGAGCTGCTCGGGCATCATAACTTGGTGCCAATAACTGTTCCTTGCTTTCATGTACAGTACCTCCTGCAGTAATAACCAAATCTAGGAGTTCTTGCTTGTAAGCTGGTGCAAAGTCTCCACTAAAATAAAATTTTAAGCCATTGAAGAGCTTCGGTACCTACAGCAGAAGTTAAATTTAAGATTGTCATATAATATGACTGCGTATGTATAAATGCCAATGAAGAAACTAAAATCTATGTATAAAAATCAAGAAAAGATAGTGCAGATCCACAAAAATGTGGACTGCACACAAGACTAAACAACAATAGCTCACACAGGCATATCAATGCTGTCATATGGCTAAAAACTGGAGGCTTTTTTCATTGTTCAAGTTCCAATGTCCAAAATGAATTAGTATATTCAGTCAATTACATTTCAAAAAGGGAGTGATCTACTTGTTAGTCTATGACCAGCCAAGTGCATAAAATTTAATGAAGTAGATATAATTCTGTTGTCGATGTGATACATACTCATGTTCTTTGTCTTTCCAAAAAAGAATGAGCACTTACATTACCCAAGGCTCTAAGTCTGCCAGTTTTGGGGCCATCACAACAGCCATGATTGTCTAGACTAACTTCATAAGGTTCTTCATCCACCGGATGCGTAGCATCCATGCATGCTTTTATCCCTGCAATAACGCAGAAACCAATTTTTTATGAACTAAACCGTCTGTTTTCTGTACACAACAAAACAAAACAAAACAAAACAAAATTGATGATAAAATAATATCAAAAAATCCAATAAAGATTAATATTTTCACATTAAAGTGAAAACCAAATTGGAAAATGTAATAGGGCTCACAGTCAGTATTAAGGATCCATCTTCCATGCAAAATTGCCTTGAGAACTTTTAACGTCCTGCTGCATGCACCCTTTGCATCTGTTGCCGCAACGACATGTGTAATATTTGACTTCCAAAACTTGGTCACAGTCGCACCACAAATACTTGCAAATTTGACCAAAAGATACTGCACATAAAAAATCATTACAAAATATTAGGCTGCTCTGGAAGTGATAGATGAAGCATGTGCACCACCCAATAACCCTGTTACATAAACCCAAATATAAAAAAAAATCTGACAGAGAGTGATCAAACATGAAACATATGAATACTTCAGGAATAGGAATAAGAAAGGAAATTTGGATGATAATGATATAAGGAAACCTAATTGGGAATTGCCAGGAAAACCAAGAATCCGAAACATCAAACACTGTTTATGGTCAACTACTTTGATAACATAACTAAAGCAGATAAGGTGGTCTAATCCCATGGACCAATTCTCAGGTGACATCCATGACTCCATGCGCACTTATAGATAAGTATCCTCTTGACGAACCTTTTCTTCAGACGACAGAGCAGATCCACAAAAAACCCATTTTTTCATTCCAGTATCTGAGGCCCCACAAAAGTTGGACTGTTTAAAGGTTCTGCATTCACAGCAATGAAATTACTGGATATCCAACCACATATTGCAAATAGATGCAATCTACATAGCTATATCAAATAATAAATATCGTACAAGCAAAATTTTGGGATAAAGTTGTATTAACTAAATTACGAGGAAAACAACACTAAATGCATTGTTAACATAGTTTAGAAATCCAATTGAACAGTATCACATGAAGTCTTGTTGTTGACTATACCCACCTGAAAACATCTTAGGCAGAAAAAGGGGTAACAGTTTATAAACCTCTACAGAAACCTTTGAGGTGGACCAACTGGTAATTAATAAAGAAATAAACAAAACAGAAGCCAGCACTTTGTTGCTTTAAAATAGAAATTCAATGGCGTTTATCAAGCTTATCTAAATATATATGCAATTGAATGTACAGAATAACGAAGTTAACTCTACAAGGACGACACAAAAGGGAGGACGTGTGCTCAGGAAAAATCGGAGCCCTGCAGAATACAAGCAAAGACAAAAAAAAGAAGGAAAAATGCGATGTTTTATCTTTGATAAATTGCTAACACTTGAACAGATATTAAATACAGAGGCTTCCAAAGAATACCAAGAGAATCATTCAGTGAACAGAGCACTACAACTGATTTCTGAAAATCACTATGAAGTAGAAAGACAGACTCGTACTACCTATCCCAAAGGATTGGGTATATGAAGCATAACGAATTGCTTCAGTTAACCATTTTATTGACCAGAAACAACTAACCAAACCAAACCTTAAGTCCCAATCAGTTACAGTCAGCGGCGGCGGCTACATGAATCGGTTTTCTTCAATGAGCTCTGTTGATGGCATTGTGTTCTGTGATATCCTAGAAATACCTATAAAACAGTAAATATTAGAAAGATCTCCCTACATTTCAGTTGCCACAGAATTCTTTTCACTGGCATGCTTCCCAAACTGAGCCTTTTCACGAGGAAATTTGACCGATTCTGAATGACTTGGGCAAAGTACAAGAAAGTCTTCCTGCAGAGAGAGAGAGAGAGAGAGAGAGAGAAGTAAACAAATAAAGCTCAAGTCACGCAAAAGAGGGATACGTGTGTTTATCTCGCAGTAAAACGTGATTTACTCACAACGTCCCATCTGCAATCTTCAATTTCAACCGCACAAGGTACGTGATAACTTTTGCGGCATGACATCTCAAAGCAACCAAGAGCTGCTCCTCTTAGCTCACACCTGCTGCATTTTAACTTAGCAGCTCTTGCCACTTCAGCCTTCAAATTTTTAACTGTTTCACCAACAAAATAAACTTGAGGTGTCCTGCAATCATAAATAAAATTTGTAAGGCCAATACATCAACCTATGATGTAAAACAAAATAAAACACTAAATGCACAAAATAATAAATGACTGTGTGCGGCTGCAAATATGTAAGAGCATCATGATAATCACATCTCCATCATAATGTTTCATAACCAACTCAAAGTCAAGATAAACTTAAACTTTCGATTTCTCACACATTACATGATGAAAAATAGCTTCCTACAGCATTTACAAGGCACACATCAAAGAATTTAAAAATGACTCTCAAAAGAAGTATAAAATAACTTCTAACTAATTTAAACTCAATAACCAGTAAAGGGTCGTGAAAACAGATATACGGGGCAGAGGAGGGGAAAAATTACTTGTTTGTTTGTTTGTCGGAACAAAACAACCTTTAACTTCACGGTTTTCCATGTCAAATCAGTAGCAGATTGAAAAATTGAAGCCCTTTCGGTCATGAAAGGGAAAAAACACAAAAAAACATATTCTCGTTCAATTTTGCTTGTGCCCATAATCAGTATCGTTCCAATTTTGTAAGATAATTACATCCATCTTCACAACATCATCAAAGATGTGTTGTCTGCTTCTGAACAGATTTTAATACCAGTATCACTTTAAAAGACTAGACAAAATCCGATAGATAACACACCATTCAATGCATGTCTTGTGAACATGAATAACTTTGGAGTTTCTCACTGCACGTCCTGTGACCTCCTTTCCCTTGTCGTAATGTAACATAGGCCCAGTCCTCTGAAAATACCAAACACAGAGAGAGAGAGAGAGAGAGATTAATTGCAAAAAATGCACCACGGTATATTAATGAGCAATGCCTCGTTATCACGAGTCACGGAAATATAATTTATCATTTAAGGAATGAAGAAGCAAGCACATATGGATATTGAAACTCACATCTGTCAAGTCAGAGGACTGGCAAAAAGCACAAATACTCCTTTTCGTATCACTTGAATCCAGTATTGTAGGTGCCTTTGCACCAGAGAGCTCTGAAAATTGAGATTCCAACTTTAAAGTTGTTACACTTTCAAAATGAAGAACATTCGGTTGAGTGCAGCGATTGCTTTTCATATCCATATCAGAAAACCCATGGTTTGATTTCTTTCGTCTTTTGCTGTCCCTGGCATCAATTTCTGTGGCTCCAGGTGAAACCGTATTATCAATTGCACCTTCTGCCTTACTAGAGTTGCTCTTGACTAATCTCTCCGTCTCGGCTGGTTTTTTTTGTGCACTCTGCAAGAATAATCAATCAACACTTTCAGCAACCTAAGTCCATATGATGAATGCAAAACGTATATCAGATACCTTTGCCAGAAGCTTAGATCTATCATAATGTACAACAGTTTAGGAAGCATAATTAAATTTGGATAAAACCGGAGATATTGACTTAAGAACGTATAAAGGAGAAAAATAACAGACGATACAGCCAGAAAGGAGGTTCTCCTACCCGGCAGGGTCTAGCCTCTCCTGTCAACTGTGTCCAACACAATGGTTCTACAGATTACACTGATAAAATTGTAGAAGTTCAACTGAATCATAGTGTGGAAATCTTTGAAACCCACAGTCAAGTTCAAGTAAATTTTTAAAGCACAGAATCCTATGTATCAGTTCTCAGCAGTCACTGCTAAAAGGACCACAACGATTCACCTCGTCCAACTTTGGCCGTAAATTGATGAAACGGAATCCAAGCTGCCAATTTCACTTTGCGGTTAAATAAGTTGTACTCAGTCCTTCTCACAAGTTCCACATCAATACTATGACTCTAACTGGCTTAGCAGGAAAAAAAAGTACACATAGGCTTGTATCAAATCAAGTTTTTCATATCAGTACAAAGACTGTAACTTGAATAGCAAGAAATAGGAAAGGAATTACACACAACTAGATGTATGGACCAACTGCAGTGAATTTTCAGTCTCAGAGAGTAAACCGATTTTTTTGGCGTCCGAAAGCAGATATGCTCATTTATTCAAACTTGTTTTGAACCCTCTAGCCCCACTCCCACGCTAAACACTAGTAGAAGTCTAGAAACTTCATAGATTCCATCACTTATAGGGAATAAATATGCTTACCGCAACTCCAGCCTCTACAATAAATGATCCCTGAGCACAACTATTAAGGTTGTATTTGGATCAAGGACTTGGGCAAGAAAAGGTAACATAAAAGTTAAAGGATCTAATGGCTCACAGTGGCGGAATCGTTAGAGCCTTCTACTTTTCAATTGCCTTTTCCTTCCCAAATCCTTGGTCCAAAAAACGTAATCCCAACCAAGATTCTAACATTCAATTATTCAAGCAGATATAGTACACATATTTCATTACCACAATATCCAGAAGGAGAAACCCAGCATAAGATAACTTTTATGGGAATACCTACTTAAGACAGGCCGTTACCTTGTGGGTATAAATAAATAATGCCAAAGTTATATACAGACACTATTTGTAGCATCTTGAAGCAGTTACTAGTATTATCTTACAAAATTGCTGCTGAATCACTGGGGTCATTGTCTATGACTATGACATCAAAAGGAGGTCCTGGTGACGACTTCAACTCACAGTTTACCTTCATTCCTTTTGTATCAGGCTCTTCATGCTTTGCACATTGCGCTTTACTTGTGATTGGTGGAGTTGATTTGTCAGATTCAGATTTTCCTGTCAACTTACTCATGGCTTCAGCAGAGTAGTTAAGTGGAGCTTGAAATCGTTTAGTAGTTGTTAATGACCAGTTGCTTGAATTTTGCCCCTGGGGTGTTTCAACAGACACCTTAATTTCATTCTCAACAAAAGTATTTGATGGATGAGGGGACTGCTGTGGCACCCTTCCAGTATCTGCCGCAATAAAAAAAGAAGACCACAGTCAATGAAGTGTAAAGAATTCAAGACTCCAACACCCATAATAAAGTATCTAAAGTAAAAATCGATATATATATATATATATATCATCATCATGCTGTGTAGACATGGTATCATAAATAACAGGCTGAAGGAGCTTACTGCTGAAAGTTGCATGCAAGCTATTATAGATGGTTACCAAACTTTCCATGTAGGGTGCTGGTCTAACATGCATGGAAGGTTTTCTTTACACACTACCTTTGCCTAAAGCAATTCCATTTACTGAAAATTCTCTATCAAGTAAATTCTAAAGGTCTCCTAGAAGCAAATGTGAAGGAATGACGACCTCAACACAACCAAAACAGAATGTAAACTTGGCCCATTGGGTAGAATTTCAAGTATTCTGACAATTCAGATCCTAATTACAGTCTTTTGGGTTCCATTTTGGAATTGCGTTGCTAGGAATGCCAGTACCCCAGAATTATGTTTTTGAACAAATTCAGAACTCTGCCACCAAGAAATGTGAATACTTTGGCAAATTACAAATTTTTTAAATGCACTTCCTGTTGATTATTTTACATATTTGATAATTAAACTGCTTTACTCTTCCGTTTATGTAAGCATGCATGCTATAATTTCAAACCATGTGGTGGTTGGTTGAGGAGAAATTTAGAAACAACTGGACAATTTTGAGTTATGGCCACAGTGAAGTTGGTGGTTGTCCAATAAGGAAATGTTAAAATGATTTGATGGATGAATATGAGACAAGTGGGCTATCCCATCTCTTGGAGATCATGTTGGCATATACATAGTTTAGAAAACAATGTCAAACGGTATGAAAACAGAGGAAATAAAGAATGGAACATGGCTAAACACCTTTTTGTCGAGCAAAACAAATGCATAGAGAGAAATTCATACCCCGATCGATATACTGCTGTTTGCAGACAGAACACTCGGATACACCCTCTGTCGATCTAGGTATACATAAACTAAACAAATATTTCAGAATTCAAACTCGGATCACAAGTTAGAACCAACTACCGCTACAAAAAAAACTCAACAGAAGAGTCAGAGAGAGGGAGGGAGAACACGAAGCAAACCTGCAGAAGATGTGATTGCATGGGAGCAAAACAGGCTTGTTAAGCAGGTTTAAACTGGAAGATTCACAAAATGGAGGAAGAATCAGATAGAATACGTCTTGTCCTAACACGAATATCATATGGGAGAGAGAGGGAGTGGGATGAATACCATAGAGGGCATTTGAGCTCGAGACCCAGCTTTTGGTGATGGAGAAGACGTGGATTGAGGAACTTGGCACTGTTGGAAGATTCCGCCATTGATGATCGCTGATGGATAGATTGTAGATACAATTTCGTGTAAACTATACTCTCTGTAGTAGTGAGATGCAATTGGAGGGGAAGCAAGGTTCGAGAATCGAGGTGAGGTGAGACATATGTCTCCCGATTCGCTATTTTGGCGGAAGAGGATTGTGCGTGCTACCTTTGAACTGCTGCGCGCTTTTTGTCCCTTTCCCGAAATGTAAACAAATTCCTCTGCTGTGATGCTTTCCTGCGGGTTTGCATGGGCCGGGTACGTATGACTAATGGAAAATTAATTTCATCATCTCTGGTATTTTAATCCGAAATCTATTTCCATTTCCGCTCCGTTTTCATAATATAGAATGAACTCTGTTCTCCATTCTGTCCGAAATTGGGATCGAGAAATTCCTTCACCTTATTTTTTAAATAAAAAAAGATTAATATGCTCATATAAAAATTACCCTCAAATCCATAATTATACAAGTTGCATAAATATAAGTTAGTGAGAAAGATAAATTTCAAAAATAAAAATTATTTTGTTTTTTAATAATTAAATGAGTTCGGCAATTAAATTTTCTCACGCACGTGCGTGTTGCCCATTTTTGAAGGAATAGTAATTAATTGACCTAATAAAGAGAGCTCATTTGCATGACAATGTGAGAAAAATTATTTACATTTCACATGTGTCGTTAACTTGAGAAATGTAGTTAACAGACTTGAATTATAAATAAGATATAATCCTAATTATTTTCATAACATGTTATAATTAGATAGGGACGTAGAGTATAAAGTTAGTTTAACTTGGAATGAAAAGTTTTAGATTAAATGAACTCTAACAATGCGATAAATCCTTGAATAGTCCCACCCAAAATTATCTCGGTCAATCATAAGTTACTTCTACTTTGTTTCTAATGAATAATTAAAGACTTGAGAGAATTGAGATTGATTGAGTCACAAAATCTATAAAAAAAAATACACACACAATTACACATAGGCATTTTTGTGATAATCGTTTTGATTTAATTATCGTAGTGCTTTTTTGCCATACGGATAAAGGGTTATTTGACGATTTATTATCTTCTAGACCACAAGTGTCAAAAAAGAGATAACTTTCTTTATGTTAATATTGAGGTATTAACTTTTTAGTTTATAGAAAAATACCCCCTACAAACTACAAGTAACTAAAACTTAAATTAAAAATACTAACATAGAATATAATAAAAATAATAATTACAATAACATAATATTGTGTGTGTGTATAAGGATAAAAATAAAAAATAGTATATATTTAATTATTAAAAAAGGGATCGAGGAAGGGGAAGGGATTGAACAAAAGGTATTTAGACCCACCTATGATCCATTTAATTTTTAAAAATTTTGCCCATAAATTAAATTTGATCTCGAAACTCTAATCTAAATAGGTCAGGAAATAGAATTGAACAGATTAGACCAGAGGAAATTGAAATACCTACGTGTACGTTTCAAGTGCTTTGATCCTTCATCTACAATGGCTTATATGTTAGGGTTGTATATAAAAGGACCTATTGTTATTATTATTGATATGACGATTGGATTTGTCATTTTTCTGAGTCTGTTTACTCTGTTGCACCGTGAATATTATATTCATTATTTATTAATTTGAAGAGAAAGAAAATTATCTCCCTTTTTATATTCAAATTTTATCTCTTTTCATTTAAAAAAATATTACTAAGTTATAATAATACAACCTACTTACTCATATTTATCATATTTTTGTTTTTTAAAAATACATAAATAAAGCTCTTTACATCTTATATCCTTTCTTAATATATTTATAATAACTTTTTAAAAAATTTTGACGGCTAGATTTTAAGTATTTTTATAGGGTAGACACAATAAAAATTCAAATGCTTAAATTGGAGCGTGTAAATATAAAGTGGCAGGTAAAAAAAATGGGGGAGGTTTTAAAAAAACGAAAAGAATAAGAAAGTATTTTAAATCAGTATTAAAATATCTTAAAATATAATTCGTGTTTATGGATATAAAAGTCATGATTTTTTTTTAAATGACCTAAATCTCCCTTTAGCTTAAAAATATAGGCGGGGGAAAAACCAAAATTTGTAGTTTGGGGGTTGAGATTTTTTTTTGAGAAATAGAAGACATTGAGGGGGCCGATATTTATACTTCGATCGGTTAGGATTTTGGATGAGATTAATAATTCCATGAGCATAGATAATGTGTGTTTATTTTGCAAAAAAAATTGAGATAAACAAAGCCATGAGATTGCTAAACGGCTCACTAGGGTGTATTATTAATACCATGTGGAACCAGGCAACGGCGGACCATAGTTGAGGGGAAGGTGGCAGGTGCCGCCCCGTTTTGAAAAAAATGATTTTTTTCAATGTGTATATATTTTTTGTTTAGGAAATATCATTAAGTGCTTTCGAAACTTTTTAGTCCCTATTTTTATCACATATTTATGTAAAAATTATATTCATACTATGTGTGTTAAAAAAATGTATATGCATCTCGTTGCAATGCCCTTGAACAATCAAATAATTTTTTATTATTTAAGTTAATTAATAAATCTATACAATAAGAAGAAATTGAGATGAACGGTGATGATGAGTGAATAGTAAAGAGTGACGACTTAATTCGTTGCCACCCTCAAATTTTAATTCTGGATCCGCCATTGGAATCAGGTATTAACAATACTATGTAAGTTGGATGAAAATAGTGTGTAGAGAGTAACTTTGTTATCTTTCCATTTTATCTTTTGTTTATTTGTTGGCCTTGTTTAATTTTTTTTACATTTGTTGTTTTGGCTTCAAATTTTTGTAAATTATTAGTCCGTCTTTATGAAACGAAACTAAAAAGTGTAAAATTATGTTCAAAAACTAAAAAAAATACTAAAAACGACGAACAAATATAAGAAACTCTGTTTTTTTATTATTGTTGTTTTTTCAAAAAAAAATTCATATTTGACCGAATATTCATAAATTTTCTAAAATCTCTGATCAAGACGAACTAATAATCTAAAAAAATTGTAAAAAAAAATTCACATAAGAACGAAAAAATAATCAAATAATCAAGTCAAGCCAAACTCAGCCTAACTGCAGTTTTTACTTATTTTTTTGCTGCAATCTGTTCGTACTATAATCTGTTCATTCCGGTCCATATCATGACGAACAAGATTGCCCATATTCTAGTTTTATTTATTTCCAAGGAAATAAATATACAAATAAAATTAAGAAATTGCTCATTTTTTATTTTTTTTGACTATGAACTCCATTTTCTAATTCTTTTAGAATGACCAAGATAAATAATTAAACAATTTATGTAAGGACAATTTTAAAAAATATATAATTTAATCGCATCTCTCTTTTTTGCAAACAAACACCAACTCAGCACTATTAATTCTATCTCGAGCATAACTAAACATATAATACAGTTTTAATAATCTTTTGGTATTACAAATTTCATCCTAATCCTACCATCTTACAAGTCCCAAACTATAAAGAAGTTTATCAAACGAGACCTTTATTCAGTAGAGTAAGTCACTTTAATATCTGGAGTAAGTCATTTTAACATTTTAAGCAATCCGGTTTAGCCTTATGAGTAAATTAGTTTAGTATTGAGAACAACCGAGTTTAGCTCTAGGAACAAATATTTTTATTTTTAGGACCAAGTCATTTAAGTATTGACTCAAGTCAATTTATTCAGTATAACAATTAAGTGTAGGTTTTGGGAGCAACTCATTAGTCTTGAGAGCAAATTAATTAGCCATCGAGAACAAGTCATTTTAATCATGTGGAGCAACACTATTCCACATATACTATAGTCGAGACAGAACCACCAAGGGACCGAGGGGGCGGACTTCCCAACAAATTTTGAAAAATAAACAATAAGATTTAGGTATAAAATTTTAAAATTATAAAACAAAATCATGTCCCCTCAAATGCTAAATTGATATACTCATAAGGCTAAATTGAGTTGCTCAAAATGTTAAAATGACTTGCTCTCAATATTAAAGTGACTTACTCTACTGAATAAAGTGACTTATTTCACAGACTAAAATGACTTGCTCTAGAAGTTAAAATAAATTGTTCCCAATAATAAAAGACTCACTCTATTGAGTAAAATAACTAGCTCTACATAGTTAAAATGAATTGTTCCAAATACTAAAAATTTTGCCCTTAAAACTAAATTAGATTGCTCTAAATATTAAATTAACTTGCTCTTACCGTTTAAGGGTAAAATGATCTCAACGAGTTTTTTTTTTATGTCTATGATAATCTTTAAATTTTTTCATGGTTTTGAAATTTCAAATCTCACTTCTATTGATTTGGATATTTTTTGTTCTTTGCATTTGTTCTGAAATTTTTTCATAAAACTAGTGTATATAGTGTGTTCGGTTGAGTGTTTCTGAAATATTTTTTGAAAAAAAAAAAATTTAAGATATTATTTAGTATAAGTATTTTAGAAAAAAATGTTTTTTTTTTATAAAAAAATAAATATTGTTTGAAAAAATATATATATATTTGGAAGAAAAATTTTCAAACAAAAAAACTTAGGAAATAGCCAAACGAACCCTTAGATAAACCCCTCACCCGAAAACCCTTACCCTTATCTTGTCTCTCGCTCATTCCTCGCGCTTCGAAACCCCACTTGGCAGCCATGGCGACCACAGCGGCGGCGGCGACGGCCATAGCTCGATCAATCCTTACCGTCAGATCTTCATCATCGCTGTCCTACGTACGCTTTCTTTCCTCCGCGTCGTCTATTGGTCGGGCCTCACCTCTTCCCTGCCTCGTGCGTTCAGCCCGGTCAACTTCCCTGCTCTCTCACTCCCTCAGAGCCTTTGCGCCTGGAGCGGTTCGACTGACCACGATTCGGTGCAGGATGAACAGGTCGGGAGGGTCGGCTTACTCGCCGCTGAACTCTGGGTCCAACTTCAGCGACCGTCCCCCCACCGAGATGGCTCCGCTGTTTCCCGGCTGCGATTACGAGCACTGGCTCATTGTTATGGATAAGCCTGGGGGCGAAGGGGCTACGAAGCAGCAAATGATCGATTGTTACGTCCAAACCCTAGCTAAGGTCCTCGGAAGGTAAGTGTGGTGAGAAAGAGAGGGACTTATTTTTGGCTAAGCTAATTGAAATGTGCAGTTTATTTATTTTTAATATACTTCTTGTAATTTTCGTTGTTAGCACTTATAAAAGTTATTTTTATTTTTTTGTCTAAATTTAGGGTTACTGCATTTTACGAGGTTAATGTTAGGGGTTTATTAATGTAATTTCAAAATTTTATGCTTCTGGCCGCGATGGATGGAATGGGAGTTTTCACGAGATTCTGAACCCTGGCTTGGCTAGATAGCAATTCCTTTTCAAATTTAGGGTTTTTTGTATTTCGCCAGCATGATGTTTGAGTTTGGTTAAGGAAATGTTTAAAAATAATTAGTTATTTAAACATCGTTAAGTTTATCTATGTTCAGTTTTTTTCATTCCGCTAGCTAATATTAGGATTTGGCTATGGGAATCTTTAAGCCTAGTTATTTGTTGCCTCTTTAGACAGCGAGAGGGAAGAGGTAGACAGGGAGGGAGAGGCAGTTTCAACGGGACCATAGGAATCTGAACCCTTGATAGTTAACCTATACCTCTACCCGGTAGCAGGGTTTTTCATTTTTAATCTGGTACTGAAAATTTGATTATATGAGTTGTTTGAAGGCACCACAAATTTTCATTGGTGGTTGGGATTATTTTTTCAATTTTTTTTTTGCGCTTTTTCCCGTTACATGATTGCATTTGACGGTATAATTTGAACCGAATGTTATGTCTGTGGTCTGGTAATGATACATAAGTTTGTGATTACGTAACAGTGAGGAGGAAGCTAAGAAGAAGATTTATAATGTGTCTTGTGAGAGGTACTTTGGTTTTGGGTGTGAAATTGACGAGGAGACATCTAACAAGCTCGAAGGTTTGTGTTTCTCTGTGCCTATTATAGTTATAAGTATGCTGCAGGGCTGCTTTGATATTCATTTCATGCTTCTTTGCGTGCAGGTCTGCATTGTGTTCGTTTTTCTGTATATTATGATTTTTATTAGAAGTGCAATTATCATGAGCAAACTTGAAATCTACAAGCTTATTCAATTATCATTTTTGTTGGGTGGTTGTCGTATATGCTACGGCCTACGGTTCATGGTAATTAGATTTAGTCTACCCTTTGTGCTGGCAAACCTTGTAATTTAAAGTCTCCTCGTGCTTTTGTTATAAGTACATCGAGTTTGGACATGGCAGATTGTCAGTTGGCTGCTTTACTGCAAACCAGGGTGGTTAAGATGTTGAATTCACCAGGTCCATCTCGGCAAAGCAAAGAGAGCCTTGAAAGGGCAGTCAATTGCTTTGATTGCTAATGGACTCAGATAAATGTATATCTTACTCTTCTGGGGTTTTCAAACTCAATAGAATTCCTGATCAGTAGAGATGTTGGCGTTCAGTTTCATGGGACTGTGGCATTTTCCAGACTCTTCTCCTTCTGAGCTTTTAAACGCTTCTTTCTCCTGCCTCTGTTTTTACATAACGTTGTCCTCCTGTGAACAAGGAACTAGGTTCTGGTTAAAGGGCTGTTTTCCTGCACAAGTGGGTCGTAACAAATGTGGATTTAGCAAGTCCATCTTGGCAAAGCAATGAGCCTATAATAGGCATTGAATTGCTTTGATTGCTAATGGACTTACATTAAGTGTGTTTCTTAACTGATTTTTGGGCTACTCAAACTCAATAGAGTTGCCATTTATTGGAGATGAAACATACAATTTGCA
>JABCMJ010013973.1:0-10013 GCA_014822125.1 Arbutus unedo | reverse complement strand
TATGAGGTTGGGATATCTGATACCCTTCCCCTCCAATTTCCCCATTCTCTCTCTACTCTGAGAAAACTCTGTCATAACCATCTACCTGAGTTTCAATTCTGAAACATTGTATC
This sequence comes from Arbutus unedo, assembly GCA_014822125.1. Classification (NCBI taxonomy): domain Eukaryota; kingdom Viridiplantae; phylum Streptophyta; class Magnoliopsida; order Ericales; family Ericaceae; genus Arbutus; species Arbutus unedo. The sequence continues at coordinate 9,900 of JABCMJ010013973.1, read as the reverse complement.
CTTTGAAGGAGGATACATTGATTTTCTTATCAGAAGCTGAGGTACATTCCAGAAATAAAGGTACTATCTGACTCTCTCTCTCTCTCTCTCTGATATGTCTATTTGAGTCTGTTTTTCCTGAGGTACCCCCTTCAGATCTTCAAATTCTGTCACGACATTCCCATTGTCCTCTCTCTTTCTCTTTCTCTTTCTCGTTTGGTTTATTGCAATAAATCAATGCCTTCCAATTGGGTTTACTTTTATTTTGCGAAACAGATCTGTGTTTGGGCACGGGCTCCTTCATTTTCTCTTTTGTTTCCTTATTTCTAGCTGATTATAGTTATATCACAATCAATTTGTAATTCCCAAATGCCTTCAATAAAAAGTTTGAATCTTCCTATTTCCAAATTGAATTGCCTGTGTCTAAATTGTCATTCTCTCTTTACATATGCAAACATTCCTTCGGCAAATTTGCTTTAGTTTCACCCAATTCTCTTTGCATTTTTGGCGAGTAGTTTTTTGGTGCTATGTGCCTATGTTTTTTTTCTTGTTGTATTGTTCTTTATGAGGTCATTTAGGCTATGGATTAATTAAGGGAAAGAAGACATCAGATTGGTCAATACTGATACTGGGTATAATAAATACCTGTCTGCACACTGAGTATTATACAAATTTGTACTTTTGTGTATGTATAATTATACGTATATAGAACATTACATTCAGAGTTTTGCTTTCCCGCTCTCATGTGCTTTTGGCTTTTGCATGGTCAGGCGCCAGATTGATTTTTTCATTTTCTGACAACTTTTTCTTGACCTAGTGGGTTGGAGGTCCCCCTCATTTTCATAGGACGGCTGAATTCATTGGGGTTAGAATGGACCCATTATCATGTGGAAAATTTAAAGGCAATTTGAAAGGGAAGCGTAAAATGTCGGCTGTTGCTATCAGATCTTATAGGCTTTCCAGTTTTTCTTAATGGTTGGTTTTTCTCATTAGATTTCAATTAATCCCCTGTTTTTTACTTGACTTTGAGGGACGAGGGTTGCTTCTAGCTTTTATTTACTGTCCCTTTCTCCTTACCGTTCCATTAAGGCTGTGTTTGGACAATAGATTCTTCGAGAAAAATATGGAGGGAAAAGAAAAGGCAGAAGCAAACTAAGCTACTTTTGTTTTCGTGCCTTCACCTGGTAAATCCTCTGTAAATCCAAGATCCATGGACCATGCATTTCTAATGCACTTACAAGCTCAACTTTTTCTTCTTTTTTTCTTTTAATTTTTTTCATTGGTGTCTTGCCAATCTGGGTTTGTCCAATTTGTTCATCGTTTTTGTTGTTTCGATGAATATGCACCATTGAGTCAAGTATTGTCGTATGTGCATATAAGCAAATATTTTTTATATTTACTGACCACTGGTCTTGCACATATCTAGCAATAATCTGATTTGTGAAGTTGTTCCAATCAGTTCAATTGCTATATTTTGATTTGTACGATCATATTGATGCGGGGACATGGGCAAAGAAATGGAACTTGGGAACATCATGATCGGTTGAGTTTGGAGTAGTTATCATATGTTTCCAAGATATTAATTTCTTCTTGTATGACCTTTTGAAATCAAGCAGTTCATTTTGGTCATTTTTTTGGGGTCTAAAATAGTAGGGTGTATTTTTATTTTTTTGTGAGATGAGATCCTGATTTCTATTTTTTGTCCTTATAGTGACTTATTCCTACTACTTCTGCATGTGTGCCGATAATCAAAAAGTTAAGAAGCCATGAAGAACAAAGATTCAAAACCAGCTTCTCAGTCCGATAAGAGTTCGAGGGTAGTCACCATGGGGATTATGTTTGTTGTGCTGTGTGGGCTTTCATTCTACCTTGGTGGCATCTTCTGTTCTGAAAAGGACAGATTTTCAGCTAAAGATGTCACCAAAGTGATTGAATCTCCCAAGCGAACTGCCGGTGCTAGCTCTGGCCCTCTCCAAGTTAAGTCTGTTGCCTTCCCAGAATGCAGCATTGAATTTCAAGACTACACTCCGTGCACGGATCCAAAGGTATTTTTCTAATGATTAACTTCGTAGTGCCAAGGCTGTGATGGATCTATTTTTAAATATGGGTTTATGGCTTGAGATCTTCTGTCCCCAAAATCCTGTCCCTCTTCCATTTTAATGCACTCCCAGCTGCACAATCGAGCCTTAAGATTTGCACATTTTGAGATTCTCATCCCCTCGTGGAGCTAGAAGTGCATTGTGACTAGGGACATCGGGTTTTATTGCATATGATCCTCGACCACGATTTAGTGTAGTTTCCGTAGATAACATATTGTTAATCACTGGGTTAGCTCTGTTGGCCAGAATTTTTAGTCCGGAGGTTAAGGGTTGGAGTCATGCCATAGTTAAGATTCCCTCTCCTAGACTACAACAAAAAGAAGAAAGAAAAAAAGAAAGATTTTCCTCTCGTAGACCCAAAAAGAAGAAAGATAACATGTTGTTGTTGTTGTTATAGAGGTGGAAGAAGTATGGTGTCCATCGGCTCACTTTCTTGGAGCGCCATTGTCCTCCACTATTCGAAAGGAAGGAATGCTTGATTCCCCCACCGGATGGGTATAAGCCACCAATCAAATGGCCAAAGAGCAGGGATGAGTGTTGGTACAGGTACTGTGGAGTGTTCTTGTCTTTTTCAGTCTGTTTTCTTCTTTATCTGTCGCATGGAAATGATTCTTTATCTGTTGCATGGAACTAATTATTTGGATCTGGTTGCAGGAATGTGCCTTATGATTGGATCAACAAGCAGAAGTCTAACCAGAACTGGCTAAGGAAAGAAGGGGAGAAATTTAGATTTCCTGGCGGGGGTACTATGTTCCCCCACGGCGTTGGCGCCTATGTCGACCTGATGCAAGATCTGATCCCGGAAATGAAAGACGGGACCATTCGAACTGCCATTGATACTGGTTGTGGGGTGAGTCCCTAATGATTTTTGTCTTCTTTCACTTTAGCCATTGGTTGATCACTCAATAGTCAAGACACAGTGAGATTTGTTCCTCCTGTGATAGCTTATAAGATAAACGATTCACCAGAGGAAAAAATTGTCTTGTGGGAAAAAAAAGGAAATCTAGGTTTATTCCCCTTCAAATCAATTAGTGTCCTATTTGCCTTTGAGATTCCTATGAACTGTTACAATGTTAAGCATTTATACAAGTAAGCATCCCACTTCTACTTAGTTGGTTTACAATCTCTATAATTGTTCTATTTGAAGGTTGCAAGTTGGGGAGGTGATTTGTTGGATCGTGGTATTCTAACAATCTCCCTTGCACCGAGGGATAATCACGAGGCTCAAGTCCAATTTGCTCTGGAACGTGGCATTCCAGCAATTCTGGGCATCATTTCAACTCAGAGACTTCCTTTCCCCTCAAACTCATTTGATATGGCTCATTGCTCAAGATGCCTCATCCCGTGGACAGAATTTGGTAATCAATCTCTTTTAAACCCATTATAGAGTTATAGTTTTGACCAAGCTGCAGAATTTTCAACGTTGAATCGTCATCTTCTTGTTTCTTATAAGTTTCTGAGTGAGAGCATGTAACAAAAAAGAATATCTTTTTCAACTTGAGTGCCACATCTTGCGAAATCCGTATAGCTTGTCCCCCTGGGAAAAACTTTTCATTCTTAAAAGGCATGAATTATAGCTCTTTCACAATGTTTTTAATGAACTTTCAAGTTTCTTTTCATTAAATTCTTATTCTTTTGAGGAACTATAGGAAGCACTATGTTAGGTTCGTTTATTCGAAGTAGTTTTGTTTTTAGTTTTCTTGTTTTTGAACTGATCATAAACTTCATTATCATTCCTGTACACTTAACGTGTGTAATTATTTACCAAAAGAACATATGGAATCATTTTGTTACTCCCAAATTTGTAGCACTTCATATGGTTGAGTGATAGTTTGCTTTTACGAGTGTATGGCATCACTACTTTGGTCTCAAGTTTATACCTAATATCGATTGGTGGCAGTGTGCTTGTTGAATTTCCCTGAAGTAATGCTAAAGTGCAATCTTGTCTTTTACTTATTTGTTACATGTAAAAGAGTCTTATAACCAGGACACATACAATTTTTCAGGTGGGATTTACCTTTTGGAAATAAGCCGCATCCTCCGCCCCGGTGGCTTCTGGGTTCTCTCCGGTCCTCCAGTGAACTACGAAAACCGCTGGAGAGGCTGGAACACAACTATTGAAGACCAGAAATCTGATTACGAAAAGTTGCAAGAGTTGCTAACTTCAATGTGCTTCAAATTATACAACAAAAAGGACGACATCGCTGTGTGGCAGAAATCCAAAGACAACAGCTGCTATACTAAAAAGCTTTCCAACCCCGAGGCCTACCCACCCAAATGTGACGATGGTACGGAACCTGATTCTGCATGGTACACTCCTCTCCGCCCTTGTGTTGTGGTTCCAAATCAGAAACTTAACAAAGTAGCTCTAAACAAAATGCCCAAATGGCCTGAACGGTTACACATGGCGCCTGAACGGATTGGTGACATTCACGGCGGAAGTGCTGGTGCGTTCAAGCACGATGATAGTAAGTGGAAGGTGAGGGTGAAGCACTATAAGAAGTTGTTGCCAGATATTGGGAGTGACAAAATAAGGAATGTGATGGACATGAATACCGTTTATGGGGGTTTTGCTGCGGCTGTGATTGAAGATCCGCTTTGGGTGATGAACGTTGTGTCTTCATATGCTGCCAACACTCTTGCTGTTGTTTACGACAGAGGGCTCGTCGGAACCTATCATGACTGGTAAATGGGAATGCATTACTATACTCGTTGAATCGTTGGCCTCATTTGTTTGTGTTTAAAAATGTGTATTTTATCATCATAAAAAATCTAGTTAAGAAAAGGCCTTTAGATCGCAGCTTTTAAAAAGTTACATTTTTAGCTTTTTATGCTAAAGTGGAAAATCTGTCAAGTGGAATGAAACACTCGGAATTAAAACTGTTTAAGCATGTGAATTCGAATGTAAATAAGGTGAAAGTAAGTCTAACTAAACTGGGCCTATTCACCCATTCCTCGTAGCCTTCCCCTTGCATTTTTTTGCGTTGAAACATATGAGCAGATATGGCATTTCTTTTAACATGTATGTTGCCCATTTTGTAGGTGTGAGGCGTTTTCTACGTATCCTCGAACATACGATCTGCTTCACCTCGATGGCCTTTTTACTGCTGAAAGCCACAGGTAAACAAGTAGTGTTGTTCTTAACTTTCTTAGTTCCTCTATGCTATGAAGTGGAGTTGAGCTNTGATGCTTGAGTTTGAAATATATCCGCAAAAGGTTAAATAATGGGTGTTTGGGAGGAATTTGTCGAGGGAAACCAAATATGAATAATTCAGCTTCTTCACTTCATTTTTTGGTATCTTTTTTCGTTGACTTTTTTCTTTCCACCCATATCCAAGATCCTGTTTTTCGCGTCACATGGTAGGAGGTTGTTATGTTAGTAAGTTGGATAATTACAGAAGATTGGCGCTAATCCATCTGCTCACAACCTCACCCTCGGAAGCCAAGCTACCTCAAGGGACGCGGGATAGACCACTTGGGTTAAGTCCAGGGTGCAATCCGAAACACAATCTCGTTCATTAGAGAGCATTAGCATTTGACCAAATAACCTAGCAAATGGAAATAAACTCAAAGCCAACTCGAACCGAATTGATTGCTCTTGCCCTTACTACCAAAAAATTGTGGTTCTGACATTATGTACTTATGCAGATGTGATATGAAGTATGTGCTCCTGGAGATGGATCGGATACTGCGTCCAAATGGGTATGCAATAATCCGGGAATCTAGCTATTTCGTGGATGCTGTTGCTACAATTGCCAAGGGGATGAGATGGGGATGCCATAAAGAAGACACCGAGTATGGCGGTGGGAAGGAGAAAATCTTGATTTGTCAGAAGAAACTCTGGTATTCCAGTAAGCAGAGTTCCAGATGATAAAAAAGAAAGCAATACAAATTGTGTTGGTAACATCTCAAGGAGGGTTTGAATATAATCAAAACAACAGACAGTAGGAGAGAGGAGTAAGTTACCATTTACCCAATATAGAGAAATTAGTTCTTTCCCATAAGAAATTGAAAATTCGATTCTTATTTGTTTGAAAATCTAGTTACCCAATAATATTCTTCTTTCTTTTTTACTTTTTTCTACTACCACTACCGACAACTATTTGTTTTTGAGTTGTTTCAGTAGATGTGAAATATAATGTGTTCACAGAGGTCAAATTCAAAGCTTGTGATGTTATGTATCTAATTTTGACATTATGCTTTCATTCAAAATTCCAGGTGAAGAGATGCCCTTTAGTATAGACATTCAGTGCGTTGTCTTATATAAAAGTGTTTCAAGACTTTTTTCCGTATAAGTTGATTGATATGGTAAAATCTCTTTAGTCAAATGTTTGATTTGCAGGTCGAGGCAATATTTTGTTTAGGTAAGATTTTTCAGTTTCTATAATATTTAGGTCATTGACATAAACTGTAATACTAGCAAATTTAGAATTTGATTTTTTTATAAAAATATATGAACAAATAGGATTAGTTTGATATTCTTTCTTTAGCAAATAATAACTAAGGTGTTTATACCACATACGAAGAATTATTTCAAATCCTTATAAATTTTTTTGTAGTTTTAGAAAATAAACACTTCGAGATTTTGAAATACGTAGTTTAGATACTTCATATCCCTCAGGGGTCTTTATGTATATGTCGGCATCCATCCATCGATACAAATACGCTCTTTCACATCCATTAGACGCGTATTTAGAGATTTTGTGACAACCAAATTAATCAAGAATCTGAATGTGATACAGAAGAATATGTCTCCTCATAATTGATTTCAGGTTTCTACAAGAAATTTTGTATAACAAGTCGTGTTTTATATTGTTCAATTTTATTTTTCTCGTTATGTTTTGGTACAAATATCCACTTATATCTCAGCAACTCTGGTGCATATTTCCTGTAATCAAATTGGTCATCGGGGACTGGCTCACAAGGGAGCACAACAGTCCCGAGTGCTAGAACGTCGCACCCTAAATACCTCGAAATCAGGTTTGGGATAATCACCACCTCCACTCCTCGAAATATCACCTCAATGCGGATTTTCAAGGGTCCGATCTTATGTGTTTTCATTTTTTTATAGAATTCTTCGACCATTCTGGGAATCGGTTCAACTTATGCTTTTTCAAAAATATCACAACGGGGTGTATAACTGATAGTTGTACCTCCCTCTCGTTCGTGACCAATTTTCCACTCACAATTTCTTCCCATGTTTTTCTGCTCATCTTCCTTAGCCTTCCAAGCCTCCTCCCTAGCCCTTTGAATTTCTTCCCTTGACGTTCCGGTTCTTAGGTGAGGGCCCATTGGGTCTTGCACCCGCCTTGCGGTTCTATCCGAATTTGGGCTTCTGGGCTATGCTTTGACTCGAGGCATCGTGGGCCTTGGTTCCATAAACCAATATGAGGGCAAACAATTCGGACAATCAATCAATTGCTACAAAGCTATGGCCTAACACAGAGACTAACTGCTCTTTTTTAACTTGAAGTGTACAGTGTCCTCAATAGATAAAGACACGTCAAAAAAAGCATAAAAAGAAAACAATAGTACTTGAGCGTTGGAATGTCGACCATCGAATACCCCGAATAAGTGTGAGGATTTCTTGCAAAATAGCTCAAGCAAACACTAAACAAAACACATTAATCGTTAGACAAAAAATAAAAGAGATCACTAGTTGCTTCTGATGGAACACTAAGTTATTGTCTTCAACCAAATGGACGACCACTTGTGTAGGGAGGAGATGGCATGAAACTAACTACACAAGCAGTCTAATTGGACCAAATCAAGAATAAAAAAAGATCAGGCTAGTCGTCCTGATAGATAGGATCAATCAAGTTCTTTACGAATTTTTCAAGATTGAAAATCTCAAGAAAAGGTTTCAGACACTGACCTTTCACTTTGAAACAGTTCCCATTGACTGGGTTTTCAATCTCAACCCTTGTATGAGGAAAAACGAATTTCACCAAATAAGGGCCAACGCAGTGAGATCTCAGCTTGCCCAAAATAGATGGAGCCGAGATTATAGAGCAAGACTTTTTGATCTAGGACAAAGGTCTTACACATAATATTCTTATAATGGAAAGATTTGACCTTAGATTTATAGATGTGTGCTTTCTCATACGCGTCCCTTCAAATCTCCTCAAGCTCATCAAGTTAGAGCTTTCGGTGGACACCAACTTAGAATATCTGAAAGTTCAACTCTTTAATCGTCCAATAAGTCGTGTGTTTTATTTCCACAATAAGTGAAAAGTTTTGCCATATATCAGGCGGTACCTAGACATACCCAACACTATTTTGTAAGTAGTACGCTAAGCTCATAACACATTAGTCAATCGAAAGGACTAATCTTTGTGGTTAGAATTTACTGTTTTCTTAAGTATATGCTAACTCTCCTTAGCCATCGATTTGTGAGTGATAGGTAGGAGACAATTTGTGATTAACCCCATTTTTTTTATCAAAGTCTCCATGGGTCTATTACAAAAATCCTTACCTTGATCACTGATAAGCGTCTTAGACATCTCAAAGCTCGAGAAGATATTTTCCTTTAGAAGCGAACCACTACAGAAAGGCAGAAAAAATCTGCACACACTACCCTATTTCCCAACTCTTTCAACGTAAGTTCCAATTGAATTTGATTTGATAATAAAATAAAACTAATTCAATTTCGATCATACTTAGAGTTTCGCAAATCTGTTTAAGACAATTCGAACTCGAAAAATCAAATACCCGATTAAAAAATTCAATCCAATCTGATTGTTTTTCACATATTCAAATTTAAGCATATAAGAACAAAATTACCAATTAAAATCTTAAAATTATAAGTTTGGATTTATCTATCTCATTTTTAATCAAATTTTGCACTAGAACAAGTAGCATGAAGAGGAAAATTGATTAGAAGATGAGAATTCTATTTGTCATTATATTATGTTTATACCAAAAATAAAAATAAATGGCTATAAGGGCTATTATGGCAGAACGCTAAAATAAATATTTATAAAGTTTATAATTTTCAGAATAAGAAATTATATTCTACAATTAATGGTTGTAAAGTTAAAATTACTTTGGCCATTGATCATAGTTTAATTTTTCCAAGTTCAAATTTTTATTTTTATTCGTCATTACAAACTTAAAAATATTAAAAATCATAAAAGTCGGATTTTTTTTTGTTTTATTTTAGTAAATTAGCATTTTTATTTTTAGACTTCTTTCTTGAGGAGAATTGGAAAAATATTAGTTCTTGAATAAAAATTAAATCAAATTTGGAGAAAACAAAAAAATCGGGTCGGATTGAATATATACAAATTCGATCCATTGTTTTTTAGATTTGGTCAATTAGATTATCAGATTGAATTGCGATAAATTGGTTCGGATTATGCTCGAACTACTTTTGGATCAAATTAGGATTTGGATTGGATCCAGTCTGTTGACAAGTCTAGCCACCACTATACACTTCAATTCACAATCATACCTATCCGACCCTTAAATCCTAAGGTTCCGAGTGGATACTAACACTTTAGCTAAGACTGGCACCACACGTAAATCGCTAATTGACAAAAGAAAAAATTTGAGTGTGCTAATTATCCTACGGTCTAATTAAGACACCTTTCAATGCCTTAATTAGCCTCACTCCCCTAAGGCTAACACACCATATATTGCCTTAACAAATGACCAAAAGGCCTCTCCCCACCCCTTTATATGTACTTATAAGTATAATATAACTATATAAAAATATATTATAAGTATATATAAATACATTATGAGTGTATATGTAAATACATTTACGTATACATATAATATATATACACACACACACATCATAAGTATATATATAAAAATA
>JABCMJ010013964.1:0-11287 GCA_014822125.1 Arbutus unedo | reverse complement strand
TAAAAATTTAACACAAATTTAATAAAAATTCAAAAATAAAAAATAAAAATCGTACTATCGGACAACAAATATTACACTTGTTCATTAATTGTGGCAATTCACTCCAACCTCTTTCCTCCTCCCTTTTGTACTCACTCATAAGGGTTTGAACCAACTTAAAAGAGAGAAAGTCGGCTGAACATCAAAACAATTGACGAAAATTTCACCAACATTCAACCCCCAATTATTGTTCACCTCAAATGATTTAGCATGAACCACGAACCCCGTACAATCATGTCGGATGAACAATAGTTGTTTCGTGTACTTATGAACTAATGGGTTACATTTTACCCAAGTATCCTACTAATAAAACCAATAACATTAATACCATAGAATTTGATCATAAATAAATAATTTTTTTTGGCTCTCTCTTGTTTATATATATGTTAATAGTTGTGATAAATTTGTTGCGGTACCGATACGTACTGTACGGATAGAAAAATTGGTACTAAGCCGATACAAATTCAAAACCTTTGCTAGGGATGTCAAGGGGGACTAGTCTATCGGGGCTGGGAATTGCTATGGAAATCTCAACATATTAGAGATCTAGGGTATTTTAAAAGGATTTAAAACTTTTAATCTCAGCCCTTAAATCCATTCACATCCAAGAACTATTACAACATAGAGTTTTTCTATATATATATGTGTGTGTGTGAGAGAGAGAGAGAGAGGAATTAATAGGACACGTGACATGTGGTGATGTGAAAGAGAGAGAGAGGATAATTTTCTACATTTCTCAAAAAAAATTACATGCTATTTATTGTAATTAAAATTTTGTCGCCGTAAAAATGAGGTTGCTTTTTCTACCTCACTTAGGGATTGCTCCTTTTTTTATTCCGTTTGAACATTTTTATGAAGTTGTATAACAAGGTTGAATTCCAACTTTCACCCCAATTTGAATTTATTTTTACACACCCCTTTTAGTTTTATTATATAAAGTTATTAAAATACTCTTCTATTATATAATTTTTATTCTTTTTGTGTTTAAATTATTATAATATCCTTACAATTAACTAAAAGTAAATAATTTTTATTTTTATTCAATTTTTCTTGTATTTGTTATTCTTAGGTCATTTTTTATGTTTAAACGCTAAAACAATTCACTAAAAATAAAAAATCCAAAAAAATGAAGTTTTGAGCTTACTTTTTGTATTTTCTGAATTAGTTTTTTGTTTTTGGAAATTATTTTATATTTTTCTAAAATCAAGATGAACTAATAACCATAAAAAATGATACAAAATAAAAACTTAATTTTTTTTAAATGGGACAAAAAAATTAGACAATAATTCAATAATTACTACACTAAATAGATCCTAAACAAAGAAAAGGATTCAACAAAAATTACATGCAACTATTTATTATTCATACAATTCCACAAAATTATAGTTTTTAAATTATTTAGGATCTATTTACCCTGTAGTAATTATTAAATTATTATCCGATTATTTTTATTCTTATTTAAAAAAAAATTTAGATCTGTATCAATATTTTTATGGTTATTAGTTCGTTTTGACAAGAGATTTTAGAAAAATACAAAATGATGTCTAAAAACTAAAAAAATTCAAAAAATAGAAAAAATAGGCTCAAAACATCACTTTTTTGGACTTTTTTTTTGTTTTTAGTGAATTGTTTTTAACTTTTGAACATATTTTATACTTTTTAGATTTCTATAGTCGAGGCAAACAAATAAACCATAAAAATAATGATTACAAATTTTTTCTGAATAAAGACAAAAAGTAAAGATTATTAGTTTTAGTTAATTGTGATGATAGTATAGTATTTAAACACAAAAGAAATAAAGATTATATAATAAAAACATATTTCAGTAATTGTTTATAATAAAAAAAAGAATACATGAGACTAAAAGGGGTGTGTGAAAGTCACTTTATTTACAACAATGATCCCTATAACTTGAATTATCTGATTGTACAAAATCATAAAATTGCCCAAACGAACACCATACTCTCACAACTTCACCCGCAGTGACTGTGTGTCCAAACTCTAGTCTTAATTAAAAAAACAAAAGCAAAACAAAGAACGAGATTTTTATTTGACATCTCAGAAGTAACTCAATATCCAACATAATAAATAAATAAGGAATCTTCCACTATGAACTTTTGCAGAGGAACCTTGACCGTCTAGCTGCACTCCGGGGGGAAGCCTTGAGGGAATCGTTTAAAATCTGCGCAGTAATTATAAATCATGAAATTCTTTCGAACCCATCTCAGTCTCTTCCGACTGTAGGCATCAAGTTCTTGGTTCGAGAGCGAAGAGGGAGTAGAAGAAGTGCATGAACCAGAACAGGTTTGGGCTTTAAAATTCCTGTAGTATGCAGTGAATGGTGCTTTTGTCCAATCGGCTTTCACTAGACCGCCTCTCGTGGCCCAGTCATCTGCATTCCAGAGGCTAGAGTAGATCCTCATGGGTTGGTTTTTAGGGAAAGGGACACCTTTTGATTCGGCATTTTTGAATACCCTTATGGGAGTGTTATCCACCAAGAAACTGCAATGAGAACCAAATATGAAGTTCTATTAGGAACCCAGTTGCTGGATCATTATCTTTTACATTTTCACAAAGCTGCCATTTCTGTTTCAGTGCGGAGAGGTTTCTTTTCTGTTTCAGACGTAAAACCCACCATTTAATTTAGTAAGCAGAATGCTTTGTTTAATTGATTTTCAAGAACCGTAACTTGTTAGATTTAGCTTCACTTACATAATTTGTTGAGGATTCCAAACAAAGGAATATGTGTGAAAATTTCTTGTGGGGTCGAACCAGAGATAGAATTGTTGTTCCCTGTTTCCTTTCCCTTGAGTGAACACATTGGTGTGAACAATGTAAGGGTCACCACTAAGGTTTCCCAAGAATTCAAAATCGATCTCATCGTGTGTTGGCCCTTGAGATGACAACTGGAATACAAATAGCACTTAGTGATTAAGAACACCATAAACTGTTTACAAAACTTATGGTAAGTCAAAAGAAAATTCCAAGACAAAATTCAATGCTACAAAAAGTTTGGAATAAACTTCCAATTTGGAAGACAGCATTCAAAGGTAAGCAGAATATGCTAAGCCGAGTCCTGAAATGATTCCTGACTATGATTGCTTAGTAAATTTTCTGCTGTAATTTTGGAGTTTCATGGATTTTCACATGACCTCTATCCTTTGTAGTTTTAATTTCAATGTTAACATGGTCTAGCATAAGTTGGAAACAATTTAAAGTAGCTTTCACAAATTTAATTTAAAAACCGAGTGAGTTGGAAAACATACGTAGTAGGCAGTAACAGTGCCAGCAGAATTGCCAGCAACCAATTTGAGTTGCATATCAACTCTTCCAAACAAATACTCATTCTTTGATTTAAAGCCGGAGCCAGAGGTCCTGTCTAGAGATAGAGAGAGAAGCTGGCCACTGCCGAAAATCTTGGCCCTGTGGTCACCCCATGTTATATCGAAGTCTTGGTAGAAGTTTCCACCATAGGCAAAAATAAAAGAGCTCAATGTTGTAGAAACCAAAATAAGTACTGTATACCCATTATGTGAAAATGCCATTTGAGAGAGAGAGAGAGAGCGATTTTGATTGGGTTAAGGGCTGTGGGTTTTGGATAGGTATATATAGGGGAGAGAGAGGGAGTGTGAATAATAAAAGGAAGGGGGAAATGCTTGTGAAGTTGGGAGGTGAGGAGAGAGAGAGAGAGGGGTGATGTGATAATCGTGATTACGGCCAACTGGAGGGAGGTGACGGAGCTGGTGCCAGCCGAGCAGCATGCAAGCTGGAAAGCTTTTTGTTTGAGCACTGGATTGGTTTTGTAGTTTTGGGTATTTATTAAAAGAGCTTACTCCAAATGATTCTGTCTTTAAAGAGCTTAGGGTATGGACCCCTCCTTTATTTTGGTATTTATATTGATTGGATAGCAGCTTTGGGTGGATGACAACTGGTTTAGACAGCAGCAATAATCTGGTGAACTTTGGTATCATCCGGAAAACCATTATGTGTGCCTATAATCCGCAATAATCTGGTGAACTCAGTCTAGCAAAAAGATGAATTTTGTTGGTGGCATTACCGAAATATGAGAATAAAAAAGGAAACTAGTTGGTAGGTGCGAAATCGACGACCGAGAAGGCCTAATCAGCCCGGCGCTCCTTTATCTGCTCGGATTCTTAGCTCAGGTCTCTACCTAGGTTGTGCGGTTCTTGACTCCCGGATCAGGTAGGTTTCCCAAGGAAGCACTCCCAATGCATCTAAGGCATGGAATGGACGATGAGCAATGGACTCCTGTTGGGAATGAACCACCACACATGTGGATTGGAAGGGATTAGGCCTATATACACAAAGGATAAGGGTGCTCCTAAAGTAAGGGATAACTACCTTATCACAATCCCTAAAAGTAGACCCTTTGCCAATAAACATGTCAAGATTATTAATCTCTCAATATATGCCAATTACTATAGTTCATGCAAGGTTTCATAAATATCTCAATTGATCATTTCTTGATTTCAATACAATTATCATGGATATTGAAAACATACAATTTTTACTAAATAACAATAAATATGTATTTTTCCTCAAATTGGTAAACAAGGCATAACAAAACTCACCTCGATAGTCATTCGCCTGAAAGCTCTCGTACTGCCCTGCACGTCACCAACCTGGGGATCTAGCATAAGGGTTATAGGATTTACCATGATCGTAATCTAAGTTTTACAAAAACATGGAATATTTCAACGTTTTATTAGGCTCCTGCCAAAATGTTGTTCGACATGTCCAAGGGCAACGTTGTCTAATTTTCTCTAAGTGTTTGGACTAAGGTACTGCTATTAAGGTTTGAGTGACGAGTCTCGATCAACCATTAAGTCTCGGGTGGGGCCTAAATATGGTTTGGTGCAATCAAATGTTTTTGGTCAAAAAAAAAAAATTCATTTCAAAACCCGAGGAACGCTCGTACGTGATCAACCCAAACTAATTCTAATAAATTTTATCGAAACTAACCTGAACTAGCCCCGAATCAGGGTTGCCCGAACAGGGGCTGCCCAAAACTTACACTGCCCAAAAACTGCGCCCAAGCAGCTACTGCGTTCAATAGCTCATTTCTCCTATTCCCAACCCCTTCGAGCCTCGGGTCCAACATACATGTGAAATAAAATGTGTCATCTACAACTGCTAATAAGTATTTTCATAGAAATATTGTAGAATAAAAACTCCGAGTGATTAAATGAGGTATTCTACCGGTAAAATTGGACAATGTATTTTTTTCCGTTCGAAAGGCCAAAACTTTGTATTTTTCAGCATAACGACCTCGGGTTTGAACATGTATGAGTAGTATGATATATTAGCTACAACTCTTATAAAAATATTGATCCGAAACAAAACGATATAAAAACAAAATGCATTCGAATGCAAGGAATATAATAGGAACAAAAGTAAATTGATACTTTCGATCGCGTTTTGCTTCGGATATGAGTATCTCGAGCTCAACGACAGACTAATCCGAGCCTTCTCTTTTCCTCAGTTTCTAGTTCGGCCCTCTCTCACTCTCTCTCTCTCTCTTTTTAAAAATGCTAGAAATTGGTAAGTTCAAGAAGTGAAAGTGTGTGTGCTTGTGAGATGTGTGTATATATAACCAAATCTAGTGTGCATGTGTCAAGCGTATGTGTGCGTGCCGTATAGAACAAAAGGGAAAGTAAAGCTTGCTTCCTTAAGCTTCCCAATGCATGCATTACCATTGGTTAAACTAATTGTGCATGTGCCCTTATTGGTTTGTCAAAATGTATGTATGACTACGTTCTAGTGTATAATATAAGTAAGGCCTTGAAAGAAAAAATAAATATCCATGATGGCCTACTCCTTTCCTAACCGTGTAAGAATCTAAGTGGGACCCACACAGTCTCGTCTTGAATACTTGGTAAGAAATCTAATCAATTCCAATCGCGAATGAACCTCGTAAAATCGATGTACATACATGCATACATACATAATGTATGTGTATCAACACGATCGAGAAAGCGTTACGAATTCGATAATCTCAAGTGATCGGACATAATTTTTGTGTCCCTCATTGGTTAAATTAATAACGTCTTCACATTACCGATATCTACCTCAAAATTCAAATTTTGACAAAAATCACATTTTCTAGAACTTCATAAAATTAATGACTATAATCTTGAAATTTTCAATTTTTAAAATAATTTAGTTGATTTAATTAGGTTGGGGTTTCACCTTGGGTCTCGTCCGATCGGCAATTGTACTTTGCATGACACGGGGACCTCTTAGATTTGATCCGTCTAATGTCATTTCTTGTTTGGTCGGGGGCCTCTTGGGTCTAATCCGTCTGGTGTTGTTTCTTGCTCGGTCGAGGACCTCTTGGGTCTGGTCCAACTGGCAGTTGTACTTTGCATAGCACGAGGACCTTTTGGGTCTAATCTATCCGATGTCGAAATGATCATTCACGTCTTGTAACTTTTCTAGATTATGACAAGAATATGGTTTGCATAATGTTTTCCCAAGGAAAGTAGTCGTTTTATTCATC
Source organism: Arbutus unedo (assembly GCA_014822125.1). Classification (NCBI taxonomy): domain Eukaryota; kingdom Viridiplantae; phylum Streptophyta; class Magnoliopsida; order Ericales; family Ericaceae; genus Arbutus; species Arbutus unedo. Next base: position 4,728 of record JABCMJ010013964.1, on the reverse strand, counting down.
GTCTTTGAATGGTAAAAGTACACTTAAGGCAAGACAAGAAAAAACTCGTTGATACATTCTTTAACCTCGCCCTTTGAGTGTGGCTACATAGCAGTCCCTATTATCCGCCTACTCCCCCTTCTGTTCCCCATTCCCATTCCTGGTTAAGAATTTTAACATGAGGTGGTAGATGGAAGTGATGGCTTTCATGTTGTTGAGTGCGGTTCGCCCAGGATGGCATTGTAGGTCAAAGGACAGTCAACCACCAAGAATATCACTATCTTGGTGATCTGTTTAAGGGTCGTGCCCAATGTGATCGTCATTTTTGTGGGATCTAATGAGCTGGCAAGAATTATTATAATTTAAAATAGTCTCCACCATAGATTATACAATAAATGTGTGTTTATACTAATTGATATTGGAAAAATTTGATTCCCTCAAAAGGCGGTAGGAGAAAACCTTTGTTAGGTTTGCCACAACAGATTATACTTTCTTTGGATCACGTGATTACTATGTAAGATTAAATTTTAATTTAGTATTATGGATGCCCATATATTTATATAGAAAATGACTCAAGAGACCAATACTCTACGTATTGTTAAGGTGAAATATTGGGAGTTTTAGTCTAAGTCTTTGGATTTGAGTCAATTCAAGGACTATTATAATTAGTACAAAATTAGTTCAATTAGTGTTGGTCTCTTGAGTCATTTTCTATATAAAATATGTGGGCATCCATGATACTAAATTAAAATTTAATCTTACATAGTAATCACGTGATCCGAATAAAGTATAATCTGTTGTGGCAAACCTAACAAAGGTTTTCTCCTACCGCCGTTTGCGGGAATCAAATTTTTCCAATATCAATTAGTATAAACACACATTTATTGTATAATCTGTGGTGGAAACTATTTTAAATTATAATAATTCTCGCTAGCTCATCAGATATATCTTTTTGGAAAAGCAAAAACTCATTTCTCTCTCTCTCTCTCTCACTAGAACTCTCACCAAAATCTTGCACAAAACCTTATTTAAGTTCAAGATCTTTCACATTCTTTTGGTATTCGGTGGAGATCAATTAGTTGTTTGCGTTCTTTGACTCGAAGAAGAAGTGTTTCAATTTTCTTGTTCGGAGTTAGGGCTTGAAGTTTTGAGCTTCACATTTTGGATTCAAACCTTGAGGTAGGGATTTCTAATTCTTATTATGTGTCTATGACTCCATTTGATTGACATTGCAAAGTTTGTTTCTTGTTTGTGAGCCTTGGAAACAAACCCCCTTTGAAACCCAAATCTACAGAAATCGTGCATTTGAACTGTTAGAAAATATCCGGATGTTTTTCTTTTTCATCTGAATGTTGATCATTTGAAATCAGGCTGTTTTGTTTGAAACTTGGAGTCATCCAGATGTTTACCCATTTCATCCAAATATTTTTCGTCTCTGCCTCATTTGGTTGAATTCTTTAGCAATTTCATCCGGATATTTTCACCTTCATTTGAATGTTTTGAGCCTCTGTATTTTTCTAGTTGAGGCCTTGAATTGAATCATCCGAATGTTTTAGCATTCCATCCGATGTTTGTCTCCTCTGACTTGTTGAGTGTTTAATTCATCAGGATGTTTCTTATTTCATTGGGATGTTTGTCTTCTTTGATCAGGATGTTTTTCAAGAACATAGGGATATTTGTTTTCTCTGATCAGGATGTTTATCAAAATATTTTTCAAGAACATTTTGATTTTTATTTCCTCTAATCAAGATGTTATTTAGGATGTTTTATCAAGAAGTTTTTCCTTGTTTCTCAAGATGTTTCTCCTTATCTCTTCAGGATGTTTTTCCTTGTTCTTTCAGGATGTTTTCCCTATCCCATATGAATGAATTGAACTAAAGTTTGAACTTATAAAGTGAAGTTTGAAACATGAGTATCACTCAGTTATTCATGACATACATTGATATTGATATTGTTAGATAAAAATGATGGACTCTATGACTGATGTGCACACTTTTATAATAGACACGATTGTTATGAGACACGTGACATACATAAACACCATACTAGACTCCTTAAGGAATGTTAGGCATGGTTAGAATTGAAATCCTTTAGGAATGACAAGAATGATTTTGAGCTAGACTCCCTTTCGGGATGTGCTAGGTTAATATGTACTGGTTCCATTTGGGGTAATGCCAGGAATAACACCTTAACACACAACGAGAACATATTGATGACACACGTAATTCGTGGAATGGTGATTGATGAATTGAGACACCACGACATATTGTGGGTTGTTTATGCACATTTCTTGACTTATTATTACTTCCGCTTACTTCTCTCTCTTGTATAGATATCGATGTTCACATGGCATGTCATATTATGTCATATGCATATAATACTTGTGTAGATTTTGTTACTGGGCTATCGAGCTCAACTCTTTATTCTTTTCAGGTACAACCTTGGAGTGATCATAGCATGGGGCGCTTGGCATGTGTGGGTTGACGTGCAATTTTTTGAAATTCGCATTAAAAGAGTTACTCAACATCTTTTATATTTTTGTTTTTGGAAAGATGTATCGTAATTTATATTTTATTTATTTTGATTTAACTGATATAAACTATCTAACTCTCTTTTTTTATTTTACGAGGTGGTGATCATGAGTCAAGATGACCTTTTTTGTAATTCACTTAGAACTTGATACACGCTAGCTTTCATCAATGGATCTTTGAAAATTTTGGTAAGATTGTGAGTCTTTATCAATATTTAATTTATAATTTTATTATGTTCAAAATTGATGGAGTGACAAATCAGGTTAGATCTTATCGACTGGGAAGGAGATGTCTGTAATCCATGCCAGTATTTGTGAGTTGTGTGATGTCTGTGAGCTGTGCTAGTGCCTAGAGTCGCGCCATGGCCTTGTGAGGATGACTATAAAAGCCTAACGTATGGGAGTATCATGTACGGGAGCCGGGTGTATGGGAGCACCAAAGAAAAGGAATGATAATGGAAAGATTTTTAATGTGGAAAGACTAACGCATGACATTACATGATGATGTATGTTCACTGTTTATATGCATCTTGAATTATTATATATGCTTGTAAGTTGGGGTGAAGTTTAGTTTTTCTATTGAGTGTCAATCACTCATGATGTAACTTCCTTGCCCCGAGATTTCATGCCAAAAACCAAGGAACATGTGGAGATGGAGCCCAACCAGGAGGTTGAGGTGGATGTGAGAAGTTTAGGAGCCATGGTTGTACCAATGATAGTCTCGTGACTTGAACATAGGGTGTCCCTTTATTTTGTTGGTTTGAATAAATTATGAATTTTAAGTTATCGAGTTTTGGAATTATTTAATAAATTTAGTTTTGTGTCAGTTGTTTTACCAACAAAAAATAAATATTTTGAGAATTGGACCTTGTTATTTGAAAAAAAGATTTATTCCGTTGCTTAATTATTAATTATTTTATTATAACATATCATAAAATATGGGGCATTATAGCTCCAATGATTAAGTCAGTACTTAATCATAGAAAACAATTCTCATATTCTAATGGTTGTCTTGACAAGTCAAATCTTCTAATAACAATTTACAGCGCTCCTTTTACCTTAGGGTTGTACTTTTATAGAGGTTCTTCCTCAGTAGTTTGAATCCTAATCAAATTCTTAATTTCTCATTAGAAACAAATTAAAAATACTCACTGATTGTCTAATAAGATAATCTTTTTCTTTTAGAGTTATAGCTTCATTCAATTGTTAACTTCTTATTATAAGTCGATTTCGCCTATGATTTTTTATCCTTGTCTGATTAGAACTAGTCCCAAGATATTTGGGTTCAGCACAAATAATCCAATCTGTTTATTACTTTCTCTGGTCAAAAAATATTATTCTATGCTCGACAACATTCCCGTGCACAAGAGCACCTCTCTATCGAGCTTAACTCTCGCTTATCGATTCGATAAAAAACTTAATTAGGTTTAATTTGATTTTACCTCCTACACAACTCTTCCTCCAAACCCGACCCATATTAGCGAAAGTCTTGTGCACTCGATAGTATTTTTTCCTAATATCACCAAGAAATAAAATAAAATAAATTTCGTATGCGTTATTTTATAAGTAAAGCTACTGTTTTTTCTTGTCTTGTTAATGGAAACCATATCCTAGGATTTCTTTTTGTATTTAATTCCTTTCTTACTTGATTTGCTTCCCACTTTATAGCTTGATAATTTCCTTGTATAGTCTGTTAGTTAGCTAGTCTTTAGCTTTCTTTGTAATTTTCCTTTATTCTTGCCTTTAGTTTAGGCTCAATTGTGTAACATCTTTATATGTACTCAAAACGTTCCTTCCTGTCTCTCCAATAAGGAGAACACCAAAATTTGCCTCTATGATTTTAACATGGTATCAGAGCAAATCTTTGATCTCTGCCTAATTCTTTTCTCCATTTTCATGTGAGTGATTCCCTTCATTCACCATGTCAGAAGGTGAGAAAAGCAGCAACCAGTCCAATACTACAGAGGAATTAAGAGTAGATGATCCCTTCTACATCTCCGCTTCTGGCAGCCCAGCGGCTATATTGGGGTGTGTTGAGGCCGGAATATACCATGTATAAAGGCCCAACATGTTCCCATTTAGTGTCCATGTGATGTTTAAAAGTCAATATTGTCAAATAATGCACGCCGGGTAGTGTTTTCCCAATTTCAGGTTTTATATGGAGAAAAGAGGTATCTTAAGCAATGAATGAGTACAAGCCAAATGCTCGGGGAAGCTCC
>JABCMJ010013963.1:0-10843 GCA_014822125.1 Arbutus unedo | reverse complement strand
TGCTAAGTCAGATTTACATGCAAAATAGAAGTACTGCAAGGGGAAGGCACTGGTGCTACCAAAAATGAGGGAATGGTGAACCAATATAACTAAAGAACATTGTAAAGTGCTGCAAGGAAAGACATTGGTGCTAACAAAAAACAAGGCATCGATGCTTCGATCATCTTTTACAAAAATACAATATTGGGTTTCATTTTCTCTGAGCTCTGTGGAGCTCAATATGGATCAATGACATAAATTAAAGGTTAGGAATAGTTCGATTCACCTTGGTATAGAAGAATCAAAGGTTGAATTAAGAGAATAAGACAAAATTTTGGATGATTGAACTCAAATGGAAGTTATTCCTCTTCCTTTCTCTCTCTACTGTAATGTCTCCTCTCTCTGTCACTACAATTTGTAGTGTTCCACCTCCAACTCTGTGAATTCGTAAATGTGAAGGGAATAGGGATATAATGGTGTAGAAAGAGAGATATTGAGTGTAGGAATAACCTCTTGCATGGATTTTCATTGGAGGGAGGAAGAAAAAAGGCTGCCATAGAAGGGGAGATCTACTTTACAAGAGAATAGGTGAAGTTTTAGAGGATTTGCTGAAGATGAAGATGAGTGACGGGCAAGGGATGCACAACCATAGGGAGGGGAAGGATCAATCAGTCAAGGGTAACTTGCAAGTCTAGGCAAATGTATCCGTTTGTTGGCTTTTGCTGAAGAATACAACGTGAAATATTTAGAGTATGGGGGTGTGATTATGCTTGAGAGGAAAATAATTACATGTGGCAAGTCCCATAGAACATGGCTAGTTGTGTGGGTTTTGAGTCAAACCAAAAGGATTTGGATTATGGGCTTGGTAAACAAGTTCGACTCTGATTGGGTCAAAGCTTGGTTCAAGCTCCATGAAATGCTGACAGATTAAGGATTTGGGCTCAAAGATCAATGGTCCAATGGGTTGAGTCCGAACACCTATACACAAATCTGTGAATTAAACATAAGTCCAATAAAATGCATGACTACAAACAAAATTTCACAAAACTAATTTAATCAATTAATGATTTCATACATTAAATTTTTAATTTCTCTTTGTATTTTTATTTAAAAATTTTCGGTTTTTACACAGTTTCAGTCTTAGTTGCATGCAGCAATTTTCAAGAAAATCTATGTGTCACACCCCAAAATGGAGGATATGACCGGCTGTGAACCGCAAGACCTCAACTTGTGAAACACATAGCCTCAAAATAATAAAAGTAATTAAATTATTAAATAATATCGATTACCAAAAAACCAAGTTCTCATTTCACAAAATTCCAACCAAATGTTCCAAATCAATCGTGAGGCATAATCATCTCACGAAACTATCCAATAAAAATGTACCTCCAAATAATAAATAAAATAACAAAATCTGGTTACCAAGAGTTCAAAAATAATATGCGGAAGCAAATAAATAAAATCCTAACACTAAATGTAATGTCCTATGGAGGTCAATAAAACAAATCCCACGATGCCACCAGAGTCCTTATCTAACGTCCTATTTTGCCTGAAAAATGATGTGGGATAAATCCGTCAGCTGAAAGTTTATTGAATGGCAAGGCATGTATATTACAATAGGTTTCTAAAATAGGGATTAAAATAATTTAAGCTATCACCATAAAATAAGGCATAAGAGTGTACCCAACAAAATAAAATAAATAATGTTCTGTTTAACCAATAATGAATCTCAATGGTGATCATAACACAATATCCAACCAAAAAACAAAGGGGAGCCACAAATACCAAATATTACCAAATGCTAGTAAAATAAATAACTCAAAAATCAGATTCAATATCGAACTTAGAGTCACCACGAGTAGATAGCCCGTGAAACTTTTCCCAAAGACGATCTGGTTAAGGTCACCAAGATGCACCAGGAAGTTTTCCTTCAACCGTTGAGTATTAGGGTCACTCAGCCAAATCCGAGAATCTTCCTTAATGGCTAGAGTCACCCACACATAGATGATTAATTTTCCTGGACTTCCAAAATATGTTCCCAAATAATATTCACAGTGTTTTCACCAAAAAGACCATTGAAAGAATTACACGATTCATCGAACATTAACCATATGCCTTTTGAATAACCAAACACCAAATATGCTTTCCAATTCATAAGAAATAAGTATAGCTTTTAAAAGAATATTTTTAAGGGTATGAATAAATTTCGAAAATACGTAACATGCTTAACCACTCACCTGAGTTCAAAGGTAATGCAATCCGATTATGTAAAATGATAGTAACCTGTAGAAAATAAATAATGTAGGATCACTAATTAAGTTAAATGTAGTCAATCCTAATCAAGTTCGGAATACTATAACTAACTAATTGCCTAAGCCTATATACTAACAGTAGCTATTACCTACGACCATAACTCAATCCATGACAACAAATCATAGCGCAGGCCAAACCTAGAATTCTAACAACAATTAAACTCCAAGACAAATGATAAAATAATGCTCCAAGGTAATGACCTGCCATGTCAAGAGACCCAATGAATGCACAACCCAATCACCCACATAAATAGCCATGCACGAGCTTCCCTTTCTCTCCTGCTCTCTCCACATCATACGCACAATATTATGACCACTAAAATACTAAGATACATAAACAAGGCATCTCTATTTATATTTGCGTTACTTTTCTTCCAAACCCAACTGGCATCTACTCCATCCATGATGACACCGATTACTTTTTCCCATGAAATCCGTCTCGGAACAAAATTGAGGAAAAGACGAATGGATGGAGATCAAGAAGAACAGTACAAAAACTTACCTGCGAAGAATCAATGAGAACCCAACTAATGTTGCGGCTGTGGTTTTCTCTCTCTTTCTTAACGTTGGGAAGCCAAGATAATCCTAATAGTAGAAATCCTAATATTATATACTAAACTCTAATACCCAAAAACCCATTATCAATGTATCAATCTTATTGGGCCTTAAAAGTGGAAACCCTAATAGTCCTATATTAAACTATAACACACCCAAAAATATATAATGAAACCAATACAATTATTTTACCAAAATAAAACTTGTACTCCCAAAATTATAATCATGCCATTAATAAAAATAATATAAATAAAAATATTCAATTGGGAGTCCAAACAATAAAAATTTATATATATAAGTAGCCAATACAAAATGGTTTTGTACCATAAAATGACAATTATGTCTCTAGCACTCCTAATATACACAAAATAATTATTTAATGTCTGGACTAGATAATTATAAATTCTAAATTAAATATTAGGCAGACGTTGGGGCGTAACACTACGCGTGACTAGTCAAGATATACTCGTAGATGAAGGCTAACCGATCAAGGCGTCAGTATAACTAGTCAGAAGTATTTCTTGAATATTGATATGGCAAACCCTGATCAGTCAGAGGGTGTTTTTAATTTGTTAGGGTAGGTGAAATACTTTTTCCAAAAATATATGGCAACCAGTCAAGGATGTGTGTTAACCGGTCAAGCCTTTATAAAAAAAAAAAAATCAGTGTTGAAACCTAACTCGCTAGGGTGATAATTTTATTGGTTAGGCTTATTTTCAACTTGGTTACCAGAACCGAATGTTGACCGATCAAGGCTCCCTTTAACCGGTCAAGATGACTATTTTTCTTAAACTGAGGCTACTGAGTGGATACTTTGGAACACTCAGATACGATGCTTCTGGTTTGGCATTGTGGTACTTGCATAGTCATGTAGTTATTTATCTGCATAGTCATGGTCGGTTGGTGATTTCCTGACTTGGTGTTTATGTGATTCCATAACCCATAAATTGTGATCAGGATCGGGTGAATCCGTCAGTGCTAGTCCATAAACCTATCTCTGGTTAAAGTCCCCTCAGTGAAAGTCTGTAAATGTTTTCGAGTCTAGATGATCCCACTGGTGATAGTTTGTGAACCCGACTCAGGGTTAAAGTTCCTTGAGGTGCAAGTCCGTAAATGTTACTCGGTTCAAGTCCAAAAAAGATAGGTTGCATGAGATGCATATGGATTTTCACAAATATTACGGTATATCAAATTGTTTGTGAACTATGTAATTTTGTATGAATAAAAAACAAGTACTTTTGGTACATGATATTTTAGACTGCATTAAACTTGGGTTTATCATGCATCTATGAGCTTTAGCTTTTTGTTCTTGTGTTTAATCTATTTTACATGAACAAAAGTTGAGCTTAGGTGATAGAGCCCAGGAGCTGCAAGAGTAGAATCGGTTTATCTTTTTATTATGTTAGACTTTAATATTTTGAAAAATGTGGGACCGTTTTATTTATTGATTGTTTACTTGTTTTAATTGGAAATGGATGTGATTGAATTGAGATTTTTATGAGGTTTTAATTATATTTGGGATCGTGTTATGTTCGATTGATGCTCAAACTCATGTCTCGATATACAGCTCCTCGCGAGTCTTAAATAATGTGACAACTTAGTATAAAAGTATGGTTCAAATACCTACAGTCCATGGGATAGGGTCCTAGGAGGGTTATGTGCGTATGTGGAGTTTTACTTCAGGGATGTCATGTCTTGTCTACGGACGTCCATGTGATTGTTAGAGAAATCTAGTTAGAAGAGACACCTGATCACCATGTCTTCTAGTTAGAAGTCAAAGAAAGTTAATTGGAAATTGGGTTGACTTCCCTTAGGGTACTTCTCTTATGCGCTTGACATATTGACGTGCTTATCTCTTTACATGTTTATTTTGGTATTAATAGTTATTGTCTATCTTCTTGTTGTAGAGTTATACCGCCGCATAGAGCTAACGGTAGGTGCAGAGGTGGTGTAGCGGTTGTGGCACCAGAGTATTTAATAGTAATTACCTAACGAGGACTATGGTCGAAGCATTGCAACAGCTGGTTCAGAATAACCAGAACATTGCTACACATCAACTAGTTAATGAGAACCGAGTTATGACGGCTATGCAGGAGTTTTGCCGGATGAATCCTATCACGATCCGTCCTAAAAACACGTGGGTCGCAATAGTTCGATGGGCGTTTATCCATCATGCCTCAATTTATAGAATTGGTTTAGGGATTTCCATAATATCATAGTGCGATATTTAAAAGAAAGTGCAGAATAACATTTAAAAATACCCCTAATTGCTAGTGATAAATAAACTATTACATCATTCGAGATTAAAATCTTGGCCCAGCCACAGACGGCTCGTCCGGGAATCAAAAAGTACAATAACCTAAGTTTGAAATAGAAAATACATCACTAACAACAAGAAACTTAATAACTTGGCTAAGATACACAAAATCAAACAGCGTCCTGGACTTTGAAAGCACCTATAGTCGTAATCGACAACAAGTCTTAAGCACTAGGCTACTGTGAATTTTGTTATAGTAATATTTATCGAGTTTCGTATCGAATAAAACTTTCCTTCTATGCAGACATTGTAAAACAATTTACAGTTTACAAATATGTTAAGTGATCAATGACACTTGCAAAAAATCATAATTCTTTTTCTGAAGCCCAACTTCTCATTTATAGGCTCCGAGTGAATATTCCACTCCTAGGAATGATTTCCATTTCAGGATAATAGTCAATTCATTTGTTCGACGGTCACCGAATATAGGGTGCTATCCTATCAGATATAAAATCGGCATGACGTCATCTGACAGATCTATCGGTCGTTGATCCTTCAACCTTATTCCATTCACCTTGCCATAGTTCTTATCTCCAAGTGGTCGGGGCACTGTACGAACATTTAATTGATAATTTTCTTGATATTTAGTAAAAATATATATGAATGCCATGGAAAAAATTATTTGCCAATTTCATTTCCAATAAACATGTCAAGTTTGTCAATTCCTCAATTTAAACAAATTTTCATAATTCATGCAATTTCATAATTTCCATACATATCTCAATATTTCTCGATTTCAACACGAATAACATGGATATTCAAAACATACAAATTTTACCAAATAACGATAAATACGTATGTTTCCTAAAATTGGTAAACAATGCATAACAAAAATCACCTGAATAGTCATTCGTCCGAAAGTTCTTGTACTGTCCTACGTGTCACCGACCTCGGGATCTAGCATAAGGATAATAAGACTAAGCATGGTCATAATCTAAGTTATATAAAAATGTTGAATATTCTGACGGTTTGGTTGACTCGTGTCAAAACGGTGTTCGATGTGCCTGAGGATACGTGGTGTAATTTTCTCTAAGTATTCAAGTTAAGGTACTACTTTAAATGGTCGAGTGATGAGTCTCGGTCAACCACTAAGTCTCGGGTTAGGCCAAAATGTGATTTGGTTCAATCGAATGTTTTTTATTTTAAAAAGATTTTTTGTTTCGAATCTCGAGGAATGCTCGTACGTGATCAAACCTGGACTAATTCTACTATGTTTTGTTGAGACTGACCTGAACCCGCGCTGGGTCAAGGCTGCCTGAAACTACCCAAAACTGGGCAGTGTAAACTGCCCAGAAATTGCGCCCAAACAGCTAGTGCGTTCGACAGCTTAATTCTCCCATTCTCGAGCCCTCTAAGCCTCGGGTCCAACATGAATGCGTGCTAAAATGTGTCTTCCATAACCCCTATCAAGTATTTTTCATAGAAATGCTGTAGAATAAAAACTTCAAGTGATTAAACAAGGTATACTACCGGTAAAACTTGACAGCGTACTTTTTGTCGTTCGAACGGCCAAAACTTCGTATTTTTCAACATAATGACCTCGGATGTGAACATGTATGAGTAGTATGTTGTCTTAGGTACAACTCTTATATAAAATCTTGACTCGAAACGAAACGAGATAAAAATAAAATTCATTCGAACGCAAGGTGTATAAAAGGAACAAAAGTAAATCGATACCTTCGATCACATTTTGCTTTGGATACAAGTATCTTGAGCACATCTCGAGCTAAAAAATGGACTGACCCGAGCCCTTTCTCTTTGTCCCTTCCTAGTTCAGCCCTCTCTATCTGTTTCTCTAAAAATGCTAGAAATCTCAAAGTGTGAAAGTGTAAGTGTGCAAGCGTGGTATGCGTATTTATAACCAAATTTTGGTGTCAATGTGTCAAGTGTGTGTATGTGCGCCATGTGAGATGTCTAGGAGTGAGGGGTTAGCTTCTTGCTTTCAATTTTGCATGCATTTGCATTGGCCTTCACTTATTATACATGTGTTTCAATTGGTTTTCCAAAATGCATGCATGACTTGAGTCCTAGTGTATAGTATAAGTAAGCTATAGAAAAAGATATCCATGATGGTTTACACTCTTCCCTAGCCATGTAAAAATCTAGGTGGGAGCCACCTGGTCCCGCCTCGATTGCTCGGTCTAAAATTTGTTCAATTTCGATCGCGAACGAACCTCGTAAATTCGATGTACATAAACATATTTTTATCAATGCGATCAAGAAAACGTTGCGAGTTCGATAATCTCGAGTGATCAGCCATAGTTCTCCGTGCCTCGTGGGTTAAATTAACAATTTCGTCATATTATCAATATCTTCGTTAAAATTCAAATTTTGACAAAAATCACATTTTCTAGAACTTCATAAAATTAATGATTGTAATCTTGAAATTCCCAAATTTTAAAATAATTTAGTTGATTTAATTATATCAGGGTTTCACATTCTCCCCACCTTGGGAAGTTTGGTCCCTAAACTGTCATTGTTCTCAGGTCTAAACGATTAGTCTAATGACTCGAAGGACTAAAACTTTAAACATACAATCATAATGTTACCTGTGATCATATCTTCATTGTTGGCTTGGTCTCCTAGAACGATGGCGAAAGCCTTACCGTGCCCCTGCCCATTGTAGTCGTGATTTCCTTGATTGATTGATTGATTGTTGTTGTTCCTAATTCCCTTTGGCCTAGCCGCCTGTTTGTCGTTGTTTCTGTGCACCTGGCCAGCCTGGCCCTGATTGGTACAATGTTAGCCGCTGTCCTAATGTTTGGACAATTCTTCCAAATGTGTCCAACTTGTCCACATCCAAAACATTTTCCGTCCTCTACCTTCCTTTAGCATTCTCCTTCGTGATGTTTCCCGCAGATATTGCATGATGGTCTTTGTTTTTTATTTTCATTATTCTGTCTCTTTTGGTTGCAATCTCCCAATCCCCAATTCTAGAGTTCTTCCACTTCTGATTCTCGTAGTATTTCCTAAACTCATTAGCATCTTGTTCGACTAAAATGGCCCGGTCCAGCACCTCAACATATGTGGGTAGTTGTAGAGGTCATACCACCATCTTGATGTCGTGTCTTAGCCCTTCCTCAAATCTTCGAGCCTTCATGTCTTTCGTTCCTACCAAATGTGGCGCATACTCAGCGAGGTTGGTGAATTCTGCTTCATAGTCCGCAGCGGTCATAGGTTCTCTCTATCAAAGTTGTTCGAATTCTGCACATTTAGTGAATTGCATCGCTCTGGGCATATCTCTCTCTTTGAAGATCTCCATGAATCTGGTCCAGACCATCCTTGGCTCTCCGGCTATCTTCAGGTTTCACCATACGTCAGCTTTTTCATCAGTAGGTACGCTCCAATTTCCACCTTTTGTACTTTTGTGCATTAAATCAGTTGAAAGTTCTTCTCCAATTCAGCTAGCCATTCATTTACTCGTACTGCATCCAGGCCTCCTTTGTATGTTGGCGGTTTCAGCTTCAGAAATTCGTGAGTGAGTGCAAGGTCTACTATGGGGACATCGATAGGTGCATCTTGCTGGTTGTTATTTCCTACACTTGTGGATTGGATTGGATTGTGGTGCTGGCTACTTTTGGGGTGTGGGTTGCTTGCTTAATGTTCGAATGCCTGCTGTTGGGCTTGCATAGCACTGGTGAGTGTCTGCATCATAGCCCTCATTTCTACCATTTCATGATTTCTGTTACCATTTTTGCTCTCATTGGCATTTTTGTTTGTTCGAGTCCTCACCATTGGAAGTAAATATGCAAAGTAAATAAAGGCAAAAGGATTACTTTGTTCCTTTTATCAATAGTACACAATATATAGTCTTGTTAGTACTGTCTTAGCATGATCGTTACTTAATTATGCATGTTACGTATGTAATAACACAAGTAACTATTACATCCTAGTAGTTGATCATCGTGTCTCAAATCTCATAGCACCGGGGTTTTATTTTGAAATCCGAAAACCATGCTCTGATACCACTGTTGTCATGACCAGTCCCCAAAACACATGGGTCAGGACCAGCCGATGGGGTCTAATCCATCAAGGCCTCAATTTATAAAACTAGTTTAGGGATTTCCTTAGTATCAGAGTGCAATATTTAAAAGAAAGTGCGGAATAACATTTAAAAATACCCCTAAGTGCTAGTGATAGATAAACTATTACATCATCCAAGATTAAAATCTCGGCCGGGCCACAGGCGGCTCGTCCGAGAATCAAAAAGTACAGTAACATAAGTCTGAAACGAAAAATACATCACTAACAACAACAAACTTAATAACTTGGTGAAGATACACAAAATCAAGCAACGTCCTCGACTTCGAAAGCACCTGTAGTTGTAATAAATAACAATTCTTAAGCACTAGGTTAGTGTGAATTTCATTATAACAATGTTTATCAAGTTTCATATGGACCAAAACTTTCCTTGTATGCATGCATTGTAAAATAATTTACAGTCTACAAATATGTCAAGTGATCAATGACCTTTGCAAAGAATCATAATTCTTTTTTTGAAGCTCAGCTTCTCATTTATAGGTTCCGAGTAAATATTCCATAGCTAGGAATGATTTTCATTTCAGGATAATAGTCAATTCATTTGTTCAACGGTCACCGAATATAGGGAGCTAAAATTGGCATGACGTCATCTGACGGATCTATCGATCGTCGATCCTTCAACCTTATTTTATTCACCTCACCATATTTCTTATCCTTTGATGGTCGGGGCACCATACGAACATTTAATTCATAATTTCCTCGATAATTCGTAAAAATGTATACGAATGCCATGAAAAAAATTATTTGCCAACTCTATTTCCAATAAACATGTCAAGTTTGCCAACTCCTCAATTTAAGCCAATTTCCATAATTCATGCAATTTCATAATTTTCATAAATATCTCAATGTTTCTTGATTTCAACACGAATAACATGGATATTGAAAACATACAATTTTTGCCAAATAATAATAAATATGTATGATTCCAAAAATTGGTAAACAAAGCATAACAAAACTCACCTCAATAGTCGTTCGTTCGAAAGTTCTCGTATAGTCCTATGCATCACCAACCTCGGGATCTAGCATAAGGATAATAGGACTAAGCATGGTCATAATCTAAGTTATATAAAAATGTTGAATATTCCAACGGTTTGTTTGACTCGTGTCAAAACGGTGTTTGATGTGTCCGAGCGTCATGTGGTCTAATTTTCTCTAAGTGTTCGAGTTAAGGCATTATTTTTTAAGGGTCGCGTGATGAGTCTTGGTCAACCACTAATTTTTAGGTTGGACCAAAATGTGGTTTGGTTCAATCGAATGTTTCCGGCTTTTAAAAGTTTTTCCGTTTTGAATCTCGAGGAATGCTTATACGTGATTGACCGACCGGCAAAAGTGCGTCGTTAAGGCGCCAGCCTAAATCACGCTTTAATATTTAAAACAGGACTTCCATCAAGGATTTAAAAGAGGTATAGCGGAGAGTCCGAAGTATCGATCCACAGAGAAAAGTAGTTAGATTAAAAGATTTCGCAAATTTGATTTTTCGACGTTTCGGATGTCAACCTCAAAGTTTGTTTGATGATGATTAATACTATATTAACTAAGTGAGGCAATGAACTCAAGATTAAAGATGGGTTTAGTGTTCGGAATCCATTCACCAAAAACTTTTACTAGTTAATATCTCCTTTGATAATTCGATCTAGAT
>JABCMJ010013962.1:0-25854 GCA_014822125.1 Arbutus unedo | reverse complement strand
CAGATTGGATCTGACTGGTCAGATGGACCTTCTGTTATTTTGGCCGGAATCTGACTGATGGATCTGACTGGTCAGATTGGATCTGACTGGTCAGATGGACCTTCTGTTATTTTGGCCGGAATCTGACTGGATGGATCTGACTGGTCAGATGGACCTTCTGTTATTTTGGTCGGAATCTGACTGATGGATCTGACTGGTCAGATTGGATCTGACTGGTCAGATGGACCTTCTGTTATTTTGGCCGGAATCTGACTGGTTAGGTTCTGGAACCTGACTGATGAGTTTGCCTCTTTCCTTGATTCTTCTGTCTTATTCCGCATTTTTTTCGAACTTAGCATCCCTAATCTGAAATTGAACAAAAGCTACCAAACGTGCATTATCCGATAAAATTAATATTTAAGTATCGCACGTATGCTAAATATGACATGTTGAACCGATATATGAGGTGTATTACGGTATCAACAACCATTCTCTTGGTCAATTGATCTAGCAATGATTTTTAACCTTGGCACATGATCTACAATTCATGAAAACCCATACGTGAAATTCCATGTCGACAATTCATTGTCTTCTACTACAAATAACTTTACTTGCGAATTATTCATTCATTCTTAGTAGGGAGCATCACTTAAAATCAAATCACACACCACAAATCCCACCCTGTGAGAGAGTGAGCTCATTCCACTGTGATTCAATTGGGAATTGTTCACTGTATTTTTTGGGTGTTGGCACTATTCACATTACAATTCATCGCACTTGTTCTAAGCACTAGTCTGCGTATACTAGTTGCTAAAAAGGTTGTATATTGCATCGGTCTACATGTATCGGTTGCAAATGAAGATAGTTGAGAACTTGGTCTATGTGTACCAGGAAGCCACAATGGTCTATGTGTACCAAGAAGTCACACTAGTCTACGCGTATCAGTTGCGAAGGAAAGTTGCGAGCTTGGTCTGCATGTATTGAGCTAGTAGTATCGTTCTGCTTATATCGGTAAGAATGGTCGTAAAAGAGGAGTTGGCCTCACAAATTAATATTGTGTAAGTATTGAATCATAGTAGAAACGGTGATAGTTCAGGAGAACGTAACTAAGAGTAGACTAAGCAATTAGCCGAACTACTATAAAAAGCTTTGTCTCCTAACTTCTTTGCTTTTACTATTTTATTTTCTGGACTTTATCATAGGGCCAGATCGCGGTTGTTATGTCTAACCACTTCTCCATGTTTTTCTCCTTTTCATGCAACTACTTTTGACCACATCCTTTCATGTTTCAGCTCTCCAAGCATGGTAACGTGTAGCAGTTGCATAACTGCTCATGCACGCAAAATGTCATTGCCTCGAATCCTTTATGTATGTGACCCTTCAGTAGTTAAATAATTGGTCTGGAACATCAAACGACACCACTTTGTCAATTTTGTGCCTTTTAATCGTGTGTGTACATCCATCAATTAGTACAACATTTCGCTTTCTTACTGGTGGACAAAATAAGGAGCAAACAGTTTTAGATTAATGTTTGAGTGTTGCCCCTTGAACTTTGATGTAATATCATGTTGAACCCTAAGATTTTTAACAAACGATAGATTAAGCCATATTAGATTCTTCGTGATCTTCATTGAACTCCATTGTTAAAACCCGATATTATAAACAAGTTGGTCGATGATTATTGGACCTTGTTCCCAATCTATACCAAACCTTGTAACATCGCATGTTGTCATGATTATTTGCATAGTAGATCTCCAACCTATCGTTATTGGATTATTATCTAGTGGTTGGTCAACCACTTGTACTTGAGAATTATGGACTTAAATAGGGCTTAGGGTCCCTTGAACAATTTCGAACATGATGCATGATCACACAATCTTACGAGACTCAAGCATTGTGGATTACCACCCTCAAATGAATGGTTAGGTTACGGCTTGTATTTGGAATGTCTTGAGCCGTGTTATAACTGAAGTCAACTTAATGTCTTGAGTTGAATTGATGCCTTAAGCTGAGTTGAGTCTTGAGTTGTGTCATGTCTTAAGTCGAGTTATGTCTTGAATTGAGTTATGTTTTTGAGCTGTGTAGTGTCCACTTTCATTAATCTAGTTGTAGTGTGGAATGCTTAGGATGCATTTTGGTGTTCAAACACGACGAATGGGAAACATAATGATTAGGAATATGGCGAATGAGAACCAACGATTTAAAATGTAGTGATCAAGGACATAGGGATTGAAATTATAACAATCAAGACCATCATGAATATGGGACATAATGATCGTTTCAATGACATGATAATTAGCATGCTCAGTTGACCTTCTATGACGTGATAATTGAGTACGATCAAAATGTAATGATTTGAGAGATAATGAATCTTTGGTAACAACTTTAGTTTGACTTTGAACTTATTGGATTGATAGTTTGACACATCTTATTATCTAGATCTCAGTTACTTCCAGCACATGTGTTACTGTTTTTAAGAAACTGTTCATAATCCATATTTATGATATACGTGAATTGGGGTCATAAAGGTGGGGTCGTTTCTTGAGCTTAACTCATGGTGCTACTTTCTGTACCTAGCACTTCATGACCAGTATTGAAGACAAGAGTGAAAACTTGAGTTATCCGGTGGACAATAATGCCGTGGACGAGGATTTCGTTGAACCTTGGTTTACCTAGCGCATATGCTATGTGTTTTTACTTTTTGAACAATATTTTAAAAAGTATACCACCTTTTGTCAAAGTTTAATTATATATTTCATATGATGTATCAATCAGACTTGTACTTTCACCCATTTTAAAAAAAATGACAACACGTGACTTTTTAAGAATTTTTTTACTAACGTCTTCTAAATTATGCATTACATTATGAAAGTAATTTTAGACCGTTGGATACGTAGGATAAAAGATTCAGTTTATACAAAATATAATAAGTACTTAGTAAAATGTCATTCAAAAGTTAATATGTGAAACATATTTTAGACCATTAGAGGTGTAAAATGAATGATTGAGATGTATAAAAATAGAAATATTCCTTGAAGATGCTTGCCAATCTGGTTATCTAAATTTTTGTTATGAAAAATGATAAATATTTATTAAAATATCATGTAAAAATTAGTTTGTAAGCGAGATATGTTTGAACAATTAGATGTGTGGAATGATAAATTGACATTTGTTGGAAAAATAATAATTTTCTAAAGATGCCTCCAGCCTCCCTATCTTGTTATAATTCTTCTCCAAACAATTTTTGTATCCCAAGCTTGAAGCTTTCAGGACGAACGATCTATTTCAAAACCTGTAGAATGTTACTAGGCATTTTTTCATGCAAACTCAATCCAAAGTTAACTCAGCGTATGGCTCGGCATTCAGAATAGGAGAAGAAAGATAAAGAGCAATAATATTGATGTCTAGACTTGCGACTTCTCAGTATACAAGAGTTCGGGTATTTGTGCAAGTCGATTTTATTAAATTAAAATATTCTGTTATTATTTAAAATAAAAAAAAAATTCTTAAAATAATTTGCGGATAAAGTGATAAGACGAATAATTATGAATCGAAGTATTTATCCATAACACTTGATACAGATAAAAAAAATTAAAAGATCAAATATTAAATTTTATGGAATAATCAAAATTAATACAATAATAAAATTGATAAACATATATTAGAATAGTATTAAAATTGATAAACATATATTAAAATTGATCCACTCCATTTGATTCCTAACGTCGTTAGATTTTCAACCCTCAATTCTAAATTTTGTTATTGACTTTTTAAACATTTTACGCCTATAGATACTAAGATATGCATCTGTTTATATAAATTCAATTAATGGTTTGAATTACCAACTATAAAAAGGAACGACAGTTAATTTTAATATAATTTACCAAAATAGTAACATACATTAGATATATCATTTTCATAGTACTAAATAAACTCAAGAGTCAAGAAAATTTCAAATTTTAAAAATAAAATATCAATATTAATTCACAATTTTTGTCATTATTCAGTAGAACGCATCTTTATGAATTACTAGCAAAAACATGTTTCACTAACCAATTTGCAATTTGCAATTTGTTGCTTACAAACACAATGAAGATGGCTTCTAGTAAGTGATCACTTGTATAGATTCTCTATTTCCAATTTGTATTGAGCTGCAACTTTGTCCCTCCGAATTTTCATTGTTGGAGTCACTAAACCATTATCAATCTGCACATGAAAGGGAGTTGTTGAACCAAACTAGATCAGAAGGATATGTGAATTTGTATACAAGTGTTAGAAATTTACCGTAAACGGTTCATCAATCACAAGGATTGGACCAATTTGAAATGAACACTCTGAAGTCCTGGATCAAACAAAATTTAGTTAGACATTTTCCATCAGAGCGCATAAAACGAAAAAAAAAAAAAAGTAATAATTCTTCTTTGCAAGTGATGTATCTAGTAGGTCCAGCTTCATTCAAAATTGGGAAAAATCATGGACCAAAAGATATTCTAAAATCATGTTCCCATGTATCAAAATTACCAAATACATGGTAAGACCTAAAATTATTATAGAAACATGGTGATGGAAAGTCAAATGACAATTTTATCCTCGTCACACATTTGCCTCTATCTAGTCTGATGATTACATCTACCTTTTCACTCCATTTTCAACGTCATTAGGTCATCAACTCAAATTCCAAAAGTTGGCATTCCAGAAAGAAATGGGAAACAGGTTGGGAAATTTGTTTCCAAATTTAAAACTTTAGAGCAGCTATGTGAGATTTGAAGAAATTTCTGGCTTGACAATTTTTCCCATGTCCTTTTTTGTGCTTGTGGTCTCTCTCTCTCTCTCTCTCTCTCTCTCTCTCTCTCGTAGCTCAATGGCGACACGAACCTCCTCGTCGCATTCTCCATCCTGCTATGCCTCTCACGATCTATGCCACGGCAAGGTTTTCGCCACTTCCACTTTGCAGAAACCTAATTTCTCTTCTCCACCACCACCACCTCCTCCTCCTCCTTTCCCTTCTTAAAAATCCTAATTTCTCTGCAGGGAACCCTAATTTTCGTTGCCAATCAGTCACCTTCTTCATCACTGAGGTCAAAGACCTTGACTCCTAGCCTTCCATCGTCATCGACCCCAAATTACCAGTTCAAGGAACTTATTGACAAGCCAGAAACTATAAACCAGAAGACAAGGCCAATTCAGAAATCGTGATCCTGAGGGTGAGACAGAATGGGCCCACGTTAGAGCAGAGGCAGAAGCAGAAGCAGAAGCAAAAAATCAGAAGCGAAATCAGGGTCTGGATTTTTCTGCATCAAACAAGTGCACATGCCATTGCGAATCAGGGTGGGCATGGTTTAGCCCTTACGAACCAGGGCCGACCCAAATTATGGCTTTTGTATTTGTCATTAAAACAATGAATCGCATCCAGGTTGACATGGTTTAGCCTTCTTAATCTCAACCAAAAATGATTTTTCAAATGCAATTGCAAACCAGTTCTTGAGTTTTCTCAACCCGGAAACAAATGGAAAATCCTCAAATCATTTGTTCGCTGCGATGAGTGAAAAACTAGAGAAAACCCATTGAGTGAAAAACCCTACAAGTGAAAACTATGGTTTAGCACATTAGAGAAATTAAGGTTTTGGTGTGAATTCCTCAAATCATTTTTGCAAATGGGGAATTCGTCCCCCGAAAAACAAATGTTACAACTCATTTCTGCAAATAGGTTTTCCCAAGTTTTTCACTCAGAGAAATTACAGGTTTTGTTTGTTGTGAATTCTTCAAATCATTGAGATTAAGAAGGTCAAGTACAATTAAACTATCCTTGTTGAAATCAACGGTCTTTAGTGTTTGGAGCCCGACTTCGACTCGGATTATTGCCTCTATCCCATAAGTTAGGGTAAAAGGAAGTTCAACGGTAGCTCATCATAGAGTTGTCTCATAGGCCATAGCAAGCTAGGCAATTCTTGAACCCACTTTCCCTTTGTTTTCTCTAGCTGCTTCTCGAGTGCGTTGAGTAAGGTGCTCTTCGATGCTTCTGCATGTCCGTCGCTCTAAGGATAGACCGACGTCAAATAATACCCCTTGAATCTTGATATCATATTTTTTGCACAAGT
This sequence comes from Arbutus unedo, assembly GCA_014822125.1. NCBI lineage: Eukaryota > Viridiplantae > Streptophyta > Magnoliopsida > Ericales > Ericaceae > Arbutus > Arbutus unedo. The sequence continues at coordinate 19,777 of JABCMJ010013962.1, read as the reverse complement.
CTCTGTAAACCCCTCAGTCGAACTGAGTTACATTGTCCGCTAACAGAGCTTCAAGGATCTCGTATCTTGTAATGATGTATTCACACGCAAAGCATCGTATGTCAACGTTCCTGATGCAAGCTAATGGTTTGGCCTTTATCCATTTGGTGAAGTAGTCCGTTCCCACCGTGAGATACTTCAAGCTTCCCGAAGCGGTGGGGAGTAGTATGACAATGTCCCACTGGGAGAACGACCATGGGCTAGTGAACGAGTTGAGGTTTTCGAATGGTGGGTGGGCAAGGGTCTCGAATTGTTGGCACTTCATGCATTTCCTTGTGTAGTTGTTAGTGTCATACCCATGAGTTAGAGATTGGTGTGCCAATGATTGTTCACCGGTGTGTTCAACGCACTCCCCTTTGTGGACCTTCACATGGAACATCTGTAACTCCTCTGGTTGGACGCAACGCAACTAGGGCCTGAAAGAAGATCTTCTATAAAGTTGCCCATCGGCGCTCAGCTAAAACCTTGTCGTCCGCTGCCTCAGTTTGTCAGCGGTCTTGCCATCCTCTCGTAACATTACTTCCTTTAGGTAGTTGATGATGTGGTCCGCCCAATATGCCGCAGCATTAGCTATGGTCAGGCAAGTGTGCAAGTCCTTCTGTGTCGCCGACCTTGGGCTCGTAGGATATTTGGATAGTCCGTCTGAATTTCGTTCTAACCACCGAGGCAAGAGATGCCAAGGCGTCAACGTTGTGGTTTTACTCTTGCACAATCTGCTTAATCTTGACCTTTCAATTTTTGCTCATTAGATGTCTGGCCAGTTGGGAGTATGCCGCCATTCTCTAGTCCCTCATTTCCTGTTTCCCTTTAATGTACTTAACTTCCAGCTGGCTGTCGCAATATGCAATGATTGACTATGCCCCTAAAGTTATGGCGTGGTTGAGTTGGACGACGAGGGCTTTGTATTCTGCTTCATTGTTGGATGCCCAAAACCCTGGGGTGATTGATGCTAAATCATTGTTCCCTTGGGTGAAATCAAGCTCATGTCGATCCCTGCTCCTTGGGTGTTTGATGATCTATAGCAGTATACACTCTATTCAAGAACCTACTCTTCTGTCTCCGTTGGTTGTGCCTATATGTTCAGGTGGGTCCCACAGCGGCTCCTCAGTTCTTGTGAACTCATCCATGAAGTCCGCCAACACCTGGCCTTTCATCGCCATTCTTGTTACATATTGAATTTCGTATTACCCGAGCTCTACTGCACATTTCAATATTTTGACCGCCATGCCTGCCTTGCGCATGATGGCTTTTAAGGGTTGGTTAGTGTGAACTGTGATAGAATGGGCAAAGAAGTAGTGCTACAATTACCTTGAGGCTGCCAGCAACGCTAGGGCTAGCTTTTCCAGCGGGAGATACCAAGTCTCTGTGTTGATGAGTGTTTTCCTGATATAGTAGATTGACAATCGAGTTTTCTCTTCTTCCCTGAGCTTTCAGCATAGTCCGACACCGCCAAGTAAGGACACAAGTTTTCTCTTTGCACGGGCATTGATTGGAATTTCATGTTTTCCCTCATCAATTGGAAGAAAGGCCAAAATCGGTCCGAGGAGTGACTGATGGAGCAGTTCAGGGCTGTTGCTATGCCCATCAACTTTTGGACCTCTTCGCCTTGGGTCAGGCATTGGAGCTCCACCATCGCCTTCCCTTGCTCACCTGCTCAGGACTAGCTTTTATTTCTCTTCCGGTGATCAAATATCCCAAGAACTTCCCTGACTCAACTCAAAAGGCACATTTAGACATGTTAAGCTTCATTTTGTAGTCCTTGAGAGTGTCAAAAGGTTTCTTGGAAATCCTTCAAATGAGTTCATAGCTATCTGGACTTCATTAGCATATCGTTGATGTACACTTCCAGTCTCCGCTTGAGATGTTCAGAGAACATTTTAGTGACCAGCCTTCGATATGTTGCCTCTGCGTTCTTCGGCCGGAACAACATTACTTTGTAGCAGTAGAGACCTCGCGAAGTGACAAAAGCCGTTTTCTCCTGGTCGGGGCCCGTATGTGGCTATTTGGTCATAGCCTTTGTACGCACCCAGGAAGCTCATTCGATGGTACTTTGCTGTTGCGTCCATGAGCTGATCAATTTTTGTTAGTGGGAAGGGAATCCTTTGGACTAGCCTTGTTCGAGCTAGTAAAGTCCACGCAGACCCTCTACTTTCCGTTTGTTTTCTTGACGACCACTGTATTTGATAGCCATTCAGGGTATCAAATTTTCCCGTTGGCCTAGGGCTCAAGGAGCTTCTCCACCTCCTCATTCAGTACATGTGCGTGCTGAGCTGTGGACCTTTAGCTTTTGTCCTTTAGTGGACGTATATCATCGTTGACATTGAGCCATTGACTTGTTATTTTTGGGTCTACCCAAGCCATTTTGTACGGCGTCCATGTGAAAACCTCTATGTATTTGGTGAGGAAGTCCACCACTTTTGGCTGCTCTTTCTCAGTTAGGGAGGGTCTGATCAAAAAGTACTTCTCGACATCGTGGGGATTGATGCCAACACTCTTCAATTGGACCACCGTCTAGTGTTCAGGTTGCCCCCTAAGTCTTCTAGGACAGGTTGGTCGGGTACTTCTATCATGTAAATCTGTTTCCCATTTCTCTCTTTTCTGAGCACCATCATCATGCACTCCCGAGTATCTGATTGGCTTTCCTTCACTGTCTGAATTCTCTTGGACACAAGGAATTTGATTCTCCAGTGAAAAATAGAAGGGACAACCACCAAACTAGATATCTATCCCCTTCCCATGATGATGTTGTACATGCAAGACATGCTGAGTACCGAAAACTTGCACTCTTTGGTCATGCATTCAATTCTGACGTGGAGAAATCTTGCCAAATGGCTCCACTCAACTGTCATTGAACCAATAGAGCAAACATTTTGACGGACATGAGGTTTGATACTTTTGAGTCTGATTCTCTCAAATGTCTAATGCTTTGAGTCCTATCCTCTCGAACTCTTTGAACATGATGTCCGTTGAGCTCCCTAAGTCTGCGAGCACTCATTGTGCCTCGTACCCATTGATTTAGAGAGTCAATACCAGGAGATCATTGTGGGGATACTCAACTCCCTCCTTGTCCTCCTCAGTGAATGAGATGTTGTTTCCTTAGAAAAAAGTTGACCGGCCATTCTCCACCATGCTCACCCAGTGTGCCTGCCTCTTTTTATTCCATTTAGTCATTTGATTGTTGAGTTCGACCAGCTTTTTGGGCTCGGGCGCCAATGGGATGAACGTCACCACCTCGAGAGAGTCTGTGTTCAACCTCTCGGCTTTCTCCTTCTCGGTCTCGTCTTCCTTCCATCAATCTTTTAAGAGAAAAACACTTCTCAGTAGAGTGTCTGTGGTCTTTACGGAAGGCGCATTGTAGTTTTTGATCCCTTCAGTTCGGGTCTCCTCCCATCGATCTGGGGGCACAAAAATACACCTCTTTTAAACTTTTGAAGGATTTTGGAGACCAACTTGTTGAACTTTGTTCTCATTGTGTCCTTCCTTCTTCGATTTGTCTCTTTCTCTCCCTTTCTTCAATTCATTTGTCTCTCACTGTCAGTCCCTTTGAGCCGTTGTTGTCTTGGCCTCTCACTTCTGTACTCTCCACCTTCTTCTCCTCCTTCATTTCTTCATTCTTTTCATGTTCCTCGGCTAAGAGCTTATCCTCCACATTAGAAAATTCATCAACCATTCTCATAACAGCTTGGAGGTCCCTTGGCTTCTTCTAGGGTGAGCTTTTTTTAGAGCTCGGAACTCATTGGGAGCTCTATTTTAAAAGTACCGAAGGCGAAGACCTCCACCGAACCTTCCACTCCATTATAGAAATTATAGTACCTTTGAGTATAAGTTCTCAGGGATTCTCTCTTGGCTAGTTTCATTGTGACTAAACCTTGTATATTTTTTAGGGTTTTTTTGCTCGAGAAGAAACGAGTAGTGAAGCTTGACCTTAGTTGTCTAAAACTATTGATAGAACCTAGCTCTAGCTTGTAGCCACGTGTCCAAAGCTGGAGGGCAATATTCGACACATGAGGGCTTTGTCGTGGTCGTAGAAGATCATGGCCTCGCAGTAGTGGTCATAAAGGACGTTGAAACCGTCATAGAGCGCGAAGCCCAGCCTTTTAAACTTTGTTGGGATCATTGCCCTCATTATGTGCCGAGAGAAGGGGGTCTGTGGACATTCACCTTGCTTTGGACTTCCAGCTTTGTCTTCTGTCTTGCTTATTACTTCTCGTGTCATCCCCTCGGCTCAAAGCTTTCGTTGTCCTCGATGTACTCGTAAGTGACTTTGCGTTTCTGACCGGTGACTTCAGATTGTCTAGCTGTTCTATGGACCTATGACCTTTGAGCGGGAGAATGTTGTCTCTGCTCGTCCTCCTGGTGCCTTTCTCGAGAATGTCTTGAGACTTTTTTTTTTTCGTTTGTCCTCATTCTTTCTCCTATTCCCGCCTTTCATGCCAAGAATTCGTTTCAGTCTCGTCCATCTTTCTCCTAAGGTGTCCCTTCAGATGTGTGGAACAAATGTTGTCCTCCAAAGGTACAATGTCTCATATGGCTAGCTTGGTCTGGGAAGATAAAAACTGGGCACAACTCCTAGATTGGGCCTAATACACTCACGAATCCCTCTGTAAGTTTTGTAAATTTGAAGTGGAATATACAGATCATATGTATCATTGCGAGAAGGTATGGGAACTATGGTCTGTATCTCTTAAATGGTGGGGAGTGTCCTAGGTCTCCCCTCCCTCCAATCAAGGTCTTCTAGACTAGTGTTTTGGATGGAGATTCAAAAAGGATCTAAATAAGCTCATTGTATCATTATGGCTGGCACTTCCATCTGCCATAATCTTGTCTATCTGGACAGTAGAAATGGGATCATATTCAATGGAGTGAAAATACACTCGAAAGTCATTGAAGAAATTGTCAAGTTTAGGTGGGCAGTATGCATTATTTTCCCAAAATGGGATCTTCTTAATATGGTTTCCCCATAGTTATTAAAGGCGAGAGGCGCAAAGGTCTTTTAAAGCCTACCCGCGAGGCGCGAGGCGAGGTGCGGACTTTATTGAAGCGAAGCGCACCTAGTCAAGAAAAAAAAGCAAATATAGCATACACAATAAGTAATATAACAGTGCACTGCTGAAAGTATATATTATACAGCATATACAATATCTATAAATATACAATATAGTATATACACAATGTTGAAAGTATATATAGTATATATCGATAATATATAGTACATACATTGATAATATAGTAATTATACTACAGCAATATACTACATATCCAGTGCATATATAGATATATATCGATAATATAGTAATATCCAGTGCATATAATATAGTAATATACTACATATTCAGTACATACAGCATATATAGATATATATACAGATTAGCAGAGTCATCCGACTATATCTATATACAATATATACATAATACAATCAGTGCATATATAGATATATATACAGACTATAGACAAAGCATAGATAGATATACTCATACACCTGGTCCTGGCTTATTCAATCCAAGAGAGATAGAGAGAGAGTCGATTGCAGAGAGAGAGAGTTAATATCCCTAATTTAAACAAAGCATGCGCCTAGTGCGCCTCGCTCCTAGTGCACCTTTCACGCCTAGGCTCAAAAAGCCCGCGTTTGGTTCAAGTTGCCTCGCCGGCACCCTTAGGAGCATGGGCTGCGCCCACCTACGCCTCGCGCCTAGGCGCACCTTTCACAACTATGGGTTTCCCATTCTTCTTTGTTTCCCATGTTTGCATTATTTATCTTATTCACTGTTTTGAGTTGGGGTAGGGTAGCTGCAGGTCTAGTTTAGGGACATATGATAAGTATTTTAGGTGGTTTGCAGCAGTAGAGGGTATAAGCTTGGGCGATTTTCTAATCATTTAGGTTTGGGGGTCTGAAATAGGAATCATTATGTATGCCTTATGTTCTTCTTTCTCGGTCATTTTTGTTTTTTCTCTATTTTCATGGCACATCTGATATTAGGCAATATGTCGAAGGGGGTAGTTGTTTGATTGTTTCAACTCCTTGTGGAGTTGAACACAATTTGGAATTCTTCTAGTGTTTTGTTGAGATGGCATGTCATCTGTTGGCTTAATTTCAGATTCCAAGGTCTGATAGCGCTACTACTGATTCTTTATTTTTGTCCTCAAGCGCCATAAGTGGTTCAAGCTCATATCTATTTGGTTCTTGGATATTCTCTCGAGGGACTTTTTGTTAAGGCACCAAGTTTTCAACATATGGGATACTCAGGTTATGATAGATGAATTTTGGTCGATGATGTCTATATCATGTACTGTAATCCAAGTTGCTAGTAGCCTACTAATGCTATGGGTAGGAGTGATCAAAGCCTTGGCATTGAAGGATTGAAAGAAAAAGACATGAGTTGGATCCTTGGGCTACTTATCTACTCTGCATCCCTTACATTGTATAGTTAGGTGTTATCTATGGTTGCATTTCTAGTTGTCATTTTGTTGTTTGGTTGGTTTCTAGCTAACCCTTTTTGGTTTCCCAGTGAGCATGTGATGTTGGTCATTAGGATGCCAACCTAGTTGGGATTCTCTCAATCGTAGTGATGCCTTATCACCAATGGCCCGTATTAATCATTGTACTCTCTAAGATTAATAAACTCTTTTTTTGCCTTCCAAAAAAAATCTCTCCTGAGGCGGCAAAATTTCATATCTTGTTCATCTAGTCCGGCTAATAATACTTCATTTAGTTCGACGGACTCAACTCATGACGGTATATCTCGCAGCTGGGGTTGGCTGGTGGACCCCGGTTGTTGAGCTTCCCTTCATGCAACGACATTGATTGACTGTGTGAAAACGTGTGGTACTATTACATCCATGACAACTCTTTGTTTTCAAACTCTCACTATGGTCGCCAATAGTGGGGTGTGGATATATAAGAAGGAAAGCTCGTAGAACAGGTGTTCTTCCAAGTACAAACTAATATGGGAAGTAGATATATAAAGTATTGCTTCTAGTAAATTTGTATATTAGAGTGGCTAAAAGAGTTCTTACTGATTAACCTAGCGTAAGTTCTCCAAGTGATCAAACCCTTTGCTCATGGGTCTTCACCCTTATTTAGAGATCGGTTGAGTGCTTCTGTGAATGTCCTTAAGTGTTTTTCCTGCATTGGTCATGCCTAATCGTGGGTTGATTAGACGCATCATAGGTATTGTTAGTACGTTTATGCCAAGGTATTTCATAATCCGACATGGCGTTGCCCAGGTCATGCCCATCGACAGAGGCTAGGTCGGCAAGCGATGGTCGCCTCTATGGTGAGATGGCGAGAAAACGTGCCAACGTGATAATCATGTTTATTCCTCTGGTTGTATTATCGACGGAGCTCGGATTCCATTGGGTTACTTAGATTTATTCACCTTCCACAAGTTTCAAATTGATAATCACTTCATCATATCTAACCATTTTAGTGTTGATTATATGGAATCCATTTCTCTCGTGGCTCGTCTCAACTCAGTTTAGATCCTTACCTCTCTTCTTGTTGGTAATCATGGCCCTTGCATCACCTTGAAGACAAGAATATTCATTCCATGATCATCTTTAGAAGGATAAATCAGCGACCTGGCGTTGTTTTTGGCGTCGAGCATCTTGTATGTTGTTTGCATCGTGTGGTTTCAAACAATCTTCTCATTCCTAATTTGGTGGGTTTTTTGCCACTATTGTGTTGAATGTTTGCAGTGATAATGTTGTTATCTTTGGTGATGATTCTATTGGTAATGCCGGTTTGAATTGGCATCTTAAAGCAATGATCTCATACTAACTTGATGGTCAAAGCCTCGAACCTAGTGTTCAAATTGAGGTTGCCTACTCATTTGTGGACATTTGTTTACCACAACCAACCATACTGAGTATATCAAAGTTGATTGTCACTTTGATATTAATCGGTGGGAGTGGATATTGCCACATTATATGTCGTTGAGAGGTCAACTAGCTGATATTTTCACGAAATCAATGGCACATTCTTTCCTTTCAGCACTTGTCTTTCAAACTGGACATGTTTGATAAGCATACTCTAGCTTGAGGAGGAATGTAAGAGTATTTAACTATTTTATTTTGTTTAATTTGCCCATTAAGAGTATTTCTATAGTTCTATCACAATATGGCATAATGTCAAAGCAGGGGCGGTGAAGGGCGCTTAGTATGTTACCAAGACTCTATTTTTGTTTCTCACTTCGTCTCTCTACACTTTCTTCCCCTTTCATGCAAACTCTTGTTTCACCTCTTTAACGTATATGGTAGATTTGGGCAATAGAGAGAAAAGGTAGACTTAGGAAACCTTTACCCCCTTTAGTCTATTTGTAAGTCAAGTGGGCTAATTATTAGTAGCTTTTTTCATTGACAACCAAAGAAATAGAGAGAAAAGGAGATGTATCTACTACGTAGCTTTGGCATTGGCACCTATAGTTGGCTCAGTATAAAAGAGTAGGAGGGTAACCAGTATGGACAACCTTCCTTGAGCTTGATGAAAGGAGCCCTCTAACCTCTAGAGATCTGGACAAGAGGGGCCTAAACTTTGGCATTGCATTTGGACAACAGTAAAAGTTGGGCATTCTGGGAAACACCTCCTAATTATTGGATGTCTTGTATAAGCAACACCAAAGATGAACCAAATTCTTGAGGATCAAAAATAATATGGAAAGTAGACGTAATCAACAACTTATCAAAGATTGAAAGAAACAAGTAAATACCATTTCCTTAGCTCTTCGTGTAATAGACCAGTCATGGTTTCTTTGCTAAGTTCAGCGGCATCTGCACCTAAAATTGACATTTTTGCAGTCGCTAACATCTCATCCTTGTTTGGAACAATTACAGCTCCAAGACGGCGTTGGTCCTGCAAGTGATTATTGTAAGATCACCAAAGAGGAGAAAAGGTATGGACCACCTCAAGAGCTGGTACAGTAGAGGGGAAAATGGAGCTAAAACCCAGTTCAAACAAAATGACTATACTTTTACCTGGCCAATAACTACAATCTGCTGAATAAAACTACTTCTCATGGCAGCTTCCTCAAGCTCTAATGGCTCAACATTTTCACCTATTTTTCCAACAACAAACAAGTTAGTGAAAAAATCTTGATTCGCAAACAGTTCTGAAGGAGGCCGACCACAGTTGCGCCTATTGTATACTTCTGATTAAAATCAGCCTTTTGTTAAGGAGATCACGAATAATGTCGAGGAAACATGAAAAGATATATCCTCTTTGTTTGATAAGTAACAAGAAAGTTATGGAGAAATTAATCCAATGACGCAGTCGACGCTTTTAAACAATAGTTATGCAAGGTGGACCTTTGTGTTGGTCATCTGTGAAGTATTCACATCTAAGTGCTGTCCACGTGAAGACATATGACACTGACAACCACTGGAAAAAAATCATTAGAGCAAGAACATATCCTTGGTCCAAAGAAGTAAAGCCTGAATCTACTAGAATTAAAAACCGCAAAAAGATAGCATACAGTGAGTAAAGAATGGGAAATGAATGAGTATTTTTCTTCTCTACTAGCAACAAGGATGATACAACCAAACAATACAGCAAACCTTCTAACAGTTCAGTGAATATCAACTGGTGTTGGTAAAGGTCCTGCTACGATTTGAAACCATGCATGACAAGAACTTAACAATTTTGGTGAAATAATGGAATCGATGCATCAGAACAGCACAAAAAAATGGATTCCCTACACAGAGATTAGAAGAAACTTTGAAAGGACTACAGAGAGAAGTATCGAGGTTACCTGTTGAAAGAACTATAGTATCCTTAGCACGTCCTTCAAGAACAACCATGCCATTGCAGCAACGACTTCTCCCTTGTGAACAGGAAGGCGCGATCCAGCCAATATCACCAGTGTTTAACCAACCGCCCTCATTTAAGACCTGTCTAGTGGCTGACTTATTCTGATTCAACAAGTGCAGTATTACTTCCTCTTTTAATTCGAAAAGGGAATATTAGTTCACCACCTCATTTAAAAGTTCATCAAGCACATGCGACACTACTTATTATACAGGCAGTAACAAGAAAACAATGTCACACCACATATGACAAAGCAATGAAGAATAGTAGACTAAGATCTTGGAAATTCATATGTTGTATGTTCTTAAGCTCACTTTGATAAGGTAAAATTGCTAGTCCAAGTCTCCATGCATAGTATGCAGTTTGTACAAGAAAGGCACAACATCTTCCTAATTAAATACTGACAGTGAAAATGTTGCCACTTCTTGTGATGCACATCCTATAGCAGTATATTTTGCTACTGCTTCCCTCATGTTTCCAAGTTATTGACATTTCAAGTTGACCAAAACAACACAAGCAAAATTCTGTACCTTCCAAGACATACATCAACATGAAAAAGAGCAATCATTTAGAAAATCATATTTAACAATCCTTTATAGGTATATATAGACAGCCGAAGAAGGAATAGAAACATAGATGAACACCAACCCCAAAGGGTTGGCCTGGTGGTTAAGGTTTCAAACTTAGGGGTTTGCTCCCTCTTAAGGTGTCATGTTCTCTTAGATGCTATCAGTCCTGTTGAAATACGGAATATTCTTATGGAATATGAAATATTCTTGGAATATAGAATATTCTCTAGAATTATCATTGTTTTCTTTTTACCATATTCTTATTTGTTTCTTTAATCTTATTATTTGTTTCCATTACTAGTGATTGTAATCTCTATTTAAGCCCGTATGATCTCAATAATATTAAAATTTTTCTAGTCTATTATAATTCAATTTGGTATCAAAGCCTAAAAAACCAAACCCCAGAAAAACTCTATTATTCTCCCGACGCCGCCGGTTGTCGCTGGTCATGCCGGCGGCGTTGTTGCCTTCTCATCAGTAGTCGCCGATGTTGTCTCCCTCCCGACAACAGCTGTCCGCCGCTATCCCTCTCTCCTCTGCCGCCGTAATCCCTCTCTGTCTCGCCCCTGCCCATTTTTCCCTTCCACCGCTGCTACCTCTCTCCTCCACTGCCGCTACTGTCTTGACTACTGCTTTGGTTTGGATACGGTCTGATTTTTCCATGCTTACTTGATGTGTTTGACCTCTACGTTTATTGTGTTCGGGTCTGAGAAGACAATTGTCTGAGGTTAGGGTTTGAGGAGACATTTTTTGTGCCCTTCTTTTGTTCAGTTTTGGTCTGTATAGACAAGTTCTTGTGTGGTGATTTAGTATGGCTTCTGAGTCCACTGCCTCTTTGGTTGTAAACCCTAGTGAGGCCCCTTTTTCTGGCTCTTCACATGTTTCTGATTCACCGGGAGTTCAAATCACCACGTCCAAGTTGGATGGTATGAATTACCTATTGTGGGCTCAGTCTTTTGAGATGTTCGTTGGGGGGAAAGGGAATATTGGCTTTGTCACGGGCTCCAAGGCCGCCCCCGCCACTACTGATGCTACCTATCTTGCTTGGTTCGCCAACTACTCTATGGTCCGTTCCTGGTTGGTTAGCTCTATGTAGCCTTCAATTGCCGCTGGATTTATGTTTGCTAAGATTGCTGCATCTATTTGGGAATCTGCCTGGGCCATTTAATCTCAGCGGTAGAATAATGTATATATTTTTAATTTTGAGAGAGAAATCTCTCGTTTATCGCAAGGTGATTGATTAGTTACTGCATATATTTCTCACTTTGAGCTCAATGGGAGAAATTGACCTTTTATTCTTCCTTTCATGATTGGAAGGATCCTGAGGATACTACTCGCTATGCTTCTATTCAGGATAAATCAAGAATGTTTCGGTTCTTGGCTGATTTTCGTGACGAGTTTGAGTATGTCAGGATTCACCTATTGGGTATGGATTATTTTCCATCTTTTCAGAGTGCTTACTCTTATGTACTTTCTGATGATAGTCACCAGTCCGCCGCACCAGTTCTTCTTCCTTTATTGGCGGATCATTCAGTTATGGCCGCCCATGTTGCTCCCTTGCTACCATCTTCTGGTTCTGGTCCCTCCAGCAAGCCGCACCCGAGGTGCCATTATTGTGGGCAACTTGGACATATTAAAGCTCGGTGTTACGCACTCCACTGTTGCCCTACTACCAAGCGGCCTTCTGCTCATATGTCCGCTTCTGCTCCGCTACCTCCTGTTCTTCCTACCTTAGAGCCGGTGACTTTATCCCAAGCTGAGATTGACAAGTTCTGTCAATTCTTTAGTTAGATGGAGGCTACATCTGCTTCAGGTACTACTGCTTCTACCAACAGTGTTGTTGCCACCTCCTCTCCCTGGATCATCGATTCGAGTGCCATAGATAATATGATAGTTTTGTTGTCTTTGTTTCATAGTTATGTCATTGGTTCTGGCCATTACAAGGCTACCGATGGGTCTTTTTCTTCTATTTCAAGTCAAGGTTTACCCCATTTCCTTCTTTTCGTAATACGTTGCATGTTCCTAAATTAGCCTACTAATTTGGTGACGGTTAGTTCTGTTATTAAAACTTGCAACTGTTCTGTGACTTTTTTTCCCACTCATTGTGTGTTTCAGGATCTGGTGACGCGATAGATGATTAGACATGGACATGAAGTGGATGGGCTGTATCTGTTGGATGTCCCTCCTGGTCCTGTTTCTCCCTTCACCTTCCACCTACACAGTGATCCCTTGAATAAAGTCTTCGTTATGTGATGACATCTTAGATTAGACCATGTGTCTTTTGGTTATTTAAAACATTTATTTACCCACTTATTTCATAATTTGCCACTGTCTGAGTTCACTTGTGAAACTTGTCAGTTGGCTAAGCATTTCCGGGCATCTTATCCTGTTAGTTTGAGCCCTCGACCTACTGCTCCTTTTGAATTAATACATTCTAATATTTGGAGTCCTTCCCCGATTACTTTTACTCTTGGTTTCCGTTATTTTGTTCTTTTTATTGATGGTTATAGTCGTGTCATGTGGGTCTATCTCATGAAATATAAGAGTGACGTTTTTGAGATTTATAAGCAGTTTCTCACCATGATTCACACTCAATTTAATTAGCCAGTAAAAATCTTTCACTCTAATCATGATACTGAGTACACTAATAAGCAGGTTTCATCGTTGTGTATGGAGCGGGAAATTATCCACCAATTGTCCAATGTTCAGACTCCTCAACAGAATGGTGTATCTGAGAGAAAAAATTGACATATTTTAGAGTTAGCCCGTGCTATGTGCCTTGGTATGCATGATTCGTCCTTTTTTTGGGCAAATGCTATTTTGACAGCCGTATATCTTATCAATCAGACACCTTCCCGGGTTTTTCAGTTTGCCACACCATACTCTGTTCTCTATCCTGATGCCTCAGTGTTTCCTCTCCCTCCTCGGATATTTAGCTGTACATGTTTTGTTCAGCTAGTTGAGCCCTCTAGGAGTAAGTTGGCACCCAAAGCAGTTAAGTGTGTTTTCTTAGGTTATTTTTCTACTTAGAAGGGCTACCGTTGTTATCACTCTCTACCCAGAAATGTTACACTTCTCGTGATGTCACCTTGTTTGAGCACACTCCTTATTATTCTGATGTTGGTCGTTCTCCTACTGAGTGGTCTCCGTTAGATGTATCTGCTGAGGATCCTCTTCCTCTTCCTCTTCCTCTTCCTGTGACTCTGCCTAGTGTTGATCCCTTCCCTGCTCCAGTCCCAAGTTCCTCTACCCCCTCTATCCCTAGCCAACCTCCTATTACGCATGTGTACTCTCGTCGACCACATGATACAGCTCCTCCTATCACTGACTGTCCTACTGTCTCGTCGCCTGATCCGTCTCTTCCAATCCATCCAGATGATCTACCTATTGCTCTTCGCAAGGGTAAGCGCACTTGTACTTATCCTATCTTTAATTATATTTCTAGTACTGCTCTTTTCCCTTCCTATCAGAGTTTTCTTACTTCTATTTTCTTTGTTTCTCTTCCTAACACTGTGGCAGAGGCTATAGCCCATCCAAAGTGGTGTGCCGCCATGATTGAGGAATTACAAGCTCTTGAAAAAACTCAGACTTGGGAAATTGTTACGTTTCCTCCTGGACCTAAGGCTGTTGGTTGCCGCTGGGTTTTTACCATCAAACACCATCCCGATGGCTCTATTGCTCGATATAAGGTCCGTCTGGTGGCCAAAGGCTATGCTCAGACTTATGGTGTGGATTATATGGACACCTTTGCTCAGGTTGCAAAGATGGCTACTATTCGGGTCCTCTTTTCTGTTGCACTGATTCGTGCTTAGCCTCTTTTTCAACTGGATGTCAAGAATGCCTTCCTTAATGGTGATTTGAAGGAAGAAGTCAATATGGTTCCCCCACCTGGTTTTCTGTCTCCTGGCCATCCTGGGAAAGTATGTCGCCTTCGCCACTCTCTCTATGGCCTGAAACAGCCTCCGCGGGCATGGTCTAATCGCTTTATGATTGTTATGCGCCACGTTGGTTTTCATCAGAGTTCAGTTGATCACACCCTGTTTCTGTGCCATGCTCAGGGCAAAACCATTATCCCTAGTGTCTATGTTGATGATATTATTCTCACCGGGGATGACCTAGAGGGTATTCTTGGAGTAAAGGAGTACTTCGGTCGTCAATTTGAGATCAAGGATCTTGGTCCTCTTCGGTATTTTTTGGGTGTTGAGGGTGCTCGTTCTTCTGCTGGTATCTTTATCTCCCAGGCTAAGTATGTTTTGGATCTCTTACCGAGGCTGGTCAGCTGGCTTGTTGTCCGGCTGATACTCCCATTGAGCAAAATCATCGGCTGGCCGATTTTAAAGGGGAGTGTTTAGCTGATATTAGACAGTAACAACACTTGGCTGGGAAATTGATCTATCTATCGATGACACATCCTCATATTGCCTATTCTGTGAGTGTTGTTAGTCAGTTTATGCATTCACCCTGCACATCGCATCTTGCAGCGGTATATCATATTCGTAGGTATCTCAAGGGTTGTCCGAGTCAAGGTATTATGTTTGCAAATCATGGGCATTTTCATATCGAGGCATGGACTGATGCTGATTATGTTGGTTCTATTAGTGACGGAGGGTCTACATCTGGTTATTGTACGAAAATTGGTGAAAATCTGGTCACTTGGAGGAGTAAGAAGCAAAATGTTGTCCCCCGCTCTAGTGCAGAGTCTAAATATCGAGCTATGGCTCTTGGTGTGTTTGAGTTGCTATGGCTCAAGAAGTTGATGACTAAGTTATGCCTTCCTGTCTCCATTCTTTTGTCATTGTATTGTGCCAATAAATCAACAATTAGTATCGCGGAGAATCCAGCTCAGTATGACATAACAAGGCACATTGAGATTGATCGTCATTTTATCCGGAAAAAAATTCTGCCAGGCCAACTTTGCACTACGTTTGTCCCTTTATCCCAATAGCTTGCTGACATTCTCACTAAAGGTGTTAGCAAGTCCACATTTGAAGAGCTACTATCCAAGTTGGGCGTTTCAAATATTCGCGCACCAACTTGCGGGGAGTGTTGGAATATGGAATATTCTCTAAAATTATCCTTGTTTCCTTTTTACCATATTCTTATTTGTTTTTTTAATCTTATTATTTGTTTCCATTACTAGTGATTGTAATCTCTATTTAAGCCCGTATGATGTCAATAATATTCAAGCTTTTCTATTCTATTCTAATTCAATTAATCCTTATGGGGTCAATCCATATAGAACAAAACTTTGGCTTTAATTGGGATCCCTACAAGTGGGCGGTGGGATTAGTCCCCCAGATATTAGTCGAGATGCGCGTAAACTAATCTAGACACTCTGAATTATCAGAAACAAATACATAGATGAACAATAACTACAAGACCAAAACACTAAACGTACAATGGATACTAATACAAATCATTTTAGGTATGAGATTTTTACTAGTCCAGCAGCTCTGCAGCAGGAAGAAAACGTATCATAGTTAGTGTCCTACAAAAGGAGAAAAGAAAAGGTACAGCAGCACAGCAGCAGAGAGAAGTTTAGCCAGTTTTGTCCACAGTTTCTGGTCCGCCAGATACGTCAACAATCAGGGGAATGTGGAAACGATGTCAAATAGCATTAAATAATCTTTGAAATGACAATTTTACAAACAGCTGATGATACTAGAATAGTTTGTTAAACACATGTATCAAGCCTATCAAATACAGAGCAACAGATCAGAAGCTAAATTTGGAGGAAATGAAACAATTTACCTTGTAGTAACCCTTCATTATTTGTGGCCCCTTAATTTCTACAATACCCTTTGAACCTGAAGGAAGAACTTCCCCTGTTTCAGAATCCACAACTCTAATTTCTGTATGTCGAAGTGGATGTCCCACCGAGCCAAGAACCTTCAAAAGTTAAATCTCTGACAGTGTCATAATATACTCCAATATCAGGAATACTAGAAAGAAAAGCTAAGCATAATGGTATTAGATTAGTGCACCAAATATTTCTAAAAACCTGTTAATTGATGGTATTCCCAAACATGTTTTTTATTGCTTGGCGCGGTAAACCTATTAATAGACGACGGGGACCTAGAAGCTCAAGAGATTGATCCACCTAACTTTTAATATAGTGCCCAACACCCAACTCCAATTCAGACTCTCCAGGTCTTCCTTGAGTATTCTCAAGCGACGTGAACTCAAGGGTTAGGATTAAGGATTGGTCGACTCAAGCGAGAACTTCCCTCACACCCTGGGGCGCTGCTGATCTACATTGTAAATATCAACCGCTAAACACCTTGTCTTATGTGCAATTAATCTTGCAAGTGGAGATGGAAAAATCCATACATAGAGAGTGTTACTGAGAAAACGGGAAAGAAATACAAAGGGAGAGATTAAACACGAGGCCTCCTCCAGCCTGAGCTCTGATACCATATTATATCACCACTTATTCAAAAGCCTAAATTGCTACGGAACAGGCCCTAAAAGGCTATTAAGTTATATTTATGTGTAGAACTGTAATTAGATTATGATTAGGTTTTATTTCCATATATGTAAATAGAATTATAGATTGGTTAGAGTTATAGTTAGTTTTGTATAAATAGTACGCATGATGAATAGAAAAATAATTTCGGTTTTATTAAATCTAACATGGTATTAAAGCGGGACAAAAAACCCTAAACCGTCACCACCACCACCATTGCTGGAATTTACCTGCCGCCGTAGTTGTATCATTTTTTTTCCTTTGTGGTTGAAGCGTTGTTGCTCTACCATATCACTGTCTCCCATCACAATCCAGCCGTCCAGCTTTTGCCGACGGCAACCGCCATTTTTCTGACGCTCAGTTTTTTTCTGGGGCGGGTACTGTTCATGCGCACTGTTCACGCGCACGTATTGTTCACAACGACTGTTCACGCACGGGTATTGTTCACAGCGCGCGTACTGTTCACAACGGACTGTTCACGGACTACGCATTTCTGTGCCGTTTTTGGCATTTCTGTGCGTTTTTGCACTATTTCTGCACGTTTCTACGCTGTTTCCTACGACTTTTATTGCGCTGTTTCCGCACCGCTGCCGGAGTATCCTTCAACGTTGCGATCTGCAGTTTTCTTGGGGCTATTGTTCTTCGCTTGCATTCTCAGTTTGTTTAGTCGCTGTTTTTTTCCCTTCAGATTATTGTTGGGTATCCCTCATCTGCATTGAGGTATGGCTGGGGTTCAAGCATCTTCAGATCTTGTTACTGATTTTTCTCAGGGGGAAATACAGGCTCTCTGGCGCCTTTTGGTTCGGGATGATTTTCCATCTACTATAGCTTCCGCTTCCACAACAACCTCCGCCTTATCTAATTTTGCTCACACAGGTGTCCCAATTAGTGCACTTACTGCCTCTTTTGCTGTTCCATGGATTATAGATTCAGGTGCTTTCGATCATATGACAACTTGTTCCTCCGTATTTGATTCTTACTCTACTTGTTCCGGTAAGGATAAAGTCAGAATAGCCGATGGGTCCTTCTCTGCTATCTCAGGGAAAGGTTCCGTTCGCTATTCTCCCTCCTTATTTTTCTCTTCTGTTCTCCATATTCTAAATTTTTCTACTAACCTTCTGTCTGTTAGTAGTCTTACTTGTTCTGCAAACTGTTCCATAACTTTTTTCCCTATTCATTGTGTTTTTCAGGAACTGAATACAAGGAAAGTAATTGGCAGTGGTAAAGCACATGGTGGACTATATTTCTTGGACCCTGCACCTTGTCCAGCCTCTTCACCCATGTCATGTGATCTAGCTCTACAAGCAACTACCAATTCCACACTTCCTATATTACATCAGTGGCATCGTCGATTAGGTCATCCCTCTTTCGGAACCCTTGAAAAAAAATTTCCTCATTTAGTTCAACATTGTTCTAGGAGTAAGTTTTTTTGTGAAATTTGTGAGCTTGGAAAACATAAACGCTCTTTTTACGCCCCTATTAATAAAAAAAGTAATTCTCCATTTCTGGTTATTCATTTCAGTGTTTGGGGTCCTTCTCACATTCCCTCCCTAAAACGTTATCGATGGTTCGTCACTTTTATTGACTTTTTTTCTCGTGTCACTTTGATGTATTTACTTAAATCCAAAGGCGAAGTTTTTTCTTATTTTCAATCATTTCATGCCATGGTCTGCACTCAATTTAATTCAAAAATTAAAATTCTCCGTAGTGACAATGGTACTAAATATATTGATAGAAGTTTTCGGACTTTCTTAGATGCCAATGGTATACTTTTCCAAACCACTTGCGTTGACACTCCACAACAAAATGGAGTTGCCGAACGCAAAAATCGTTGCTGAGGTCGCTTGCTCTCTTTTATTTACTATGAATGTACCTAAATTTTGCTTGGGCGAAGCCATTTTAACTGTCACTTACCTTATAAACCGCTTACCATCCAGTGTTCTCCTCTTCAAAACCCCTCTAGAGTGGCTCCCTACCAACTTCCATATCACGACACTTCCTCCCCGGGTTTATGGTTGCATGTGTTTTGTTCATGCCCATCATCCCTCGGGAGACAAGTTAGGTCTTAAAGCCCACAAATATATTTTCATTGGGTATTCTCCTACAAGTGCTATGAGCCTTCCTCTAAAAAATATTATGTATCCATTGATGTCACTTTTTGGGAGACTAAGTCCTTGTACTCTTCCTCCCGTCTATCTCTTCAGGGGGGGTTTAGACAAGAAGAGATGTTTATCTGGTATAATTTTATTAAAGGGGAGCCACTGTTCTATAACCATAATGAGGGGGAACCTATATCTGCTGAAGGGACAGGAACACATAATAACCCTATATCTAAACATAATAACCTATATCTGCTGAAGGGACAGGAACACATATTATTAATAGTGATAATAAAGAACGGATACACTAACTACAAAAGGGCCAACTTAAAAAACATACACAAGCCGAAAAAACTGAAAGTCCTCATGTGTGATACCACCTTGTCCATCACAATCGCCTGCTCCAATTCCAGACTCCTCGGCTGATCCATCTGGTAATGACACACCTCTCATTGAATCTTATCTTATTGATTCTGATAATCTTCCTATTGCCCTTCGGAAAGGTGTTAGGTCATGCACTCAACATCCTATCTCCCAGTTTGTCTCCTACAATCGTTTATCTCCTTCATATCATGCTTTTGTTTCTTCTTCGTCTTCTATATCTATTCCACAGAATTGGCAAGAAGCGGTAATGATACCTAAATGGAAAGAAACTATGGTAGAGGAGATGACCGCTTTAAAAAAGAAAGGCACTTGGGGTTATTACTTCCAAGGGAAAAGAAAGCAGTAGGATGCAAGTGGCTTTTCACGATTAAGCAAAATACTGATCGTACAGTTGAGAGATACAAGGCGAGGCTGGTTGCTA
>JABCMJ010013961.1:0-12664 GCA_014822125.1 Arbutus unedo | reverse complement strand
CTTCAAGAAGGATCATCTGCAAACCTGGGGCTTTGCAGATGGGTCCATTCCTCTCCCGTTTTATTAGTTCATATAAAGGTTTCAAAATCTAAGGGCCCAGTGTTTGTTTGGTTTTGAGCATTGGATTGGACTATTAATCCAGAGGACCACATATGGTACATTCTGTTGAAACTTTTGCGGTCAGGTTACATATCCACGGATATGAAATCCCACAGAAATGACGCACATATGACACTTATCATTAATACTCTGATGATATTATATATCGTGTGGGCTTATACATTACTTCAATCGTAGTCCTGTTAACAAGCTTAAGAGGAACTATTCAATTAAAAGGAATTTTTTATTTGCTCTGGTGGAATGACACGGAAGGGGAAGAAAAAAGATGTGCTTAATCTGCAAACTTCCTCTAAGATTACAAGTGTCTTATGAAGGAACTTCTGAAAAATATCTGCACATTTTAAAAGGAGCCGGCTGATTCCAAAACATTCTCTGTGGTTCAATAATTTTTCAAAATCCTAGGTTCTTTTGCTTGTAGAAGATTTTTTTGAATAGGTTTAACTCTTTTAAGTTCTAATTCAAAGAGAAAACAAACCGGCAAAATGCAATCCAGCATCCCTGCATGCAACAGCTGTCATCATCATGTGTGAACCATCAAGTGAGTGCACGAAATTTGGAGGAAATGCAGTTTTCTGTTTTCTTTTCTGAACCTGTAGTCCACATGATATAAGTTAGCAAAGAAGATGCCTGAATACGGGGCCAAACTATGGTTAGAGATGGTAACATGAACTTACAGAGGTACCCTCTCGCTTCAAACCCAAAGACTGTAGTGAAGTTCTTATCTGCATTCCCAAGTTGTATAAATCATCGGTTGTGATTACAAGTAAAAAAAACGATGGAGACAAACATCGCCAAAATAACTTTTCAAAGCATCATGCAAGGCATAATGTACAGTTCACCAAAAAGGAGCCTCAGGTCTTCACTGCCTGAGAAGTTTCTCAAAATCTACTGCTTGCTTTTTGGGGGGGAAGGGATTACTTCCCTCAAGCAGAGTAAGGCAGATTTCCTAAAACATGTCCAGCAAAAAAATCAGGTGTTCTGCACTCATTCATGGTTGCAGATGATAATTTGGATGAAAGGCATAATTTGGACTAAGTCATGCATTTTTCTTCAACAAGATAAAGACAATAACTAGAGGCAAGCACCTCTCCTAATAGTTTCAGTGCCATAAACTTTTTCTTATGTTAGGAACTTGAACCAAATGCATACGAGTTAGGAAGAACACTTGTGATAAAACTGGCCATGATTTTAGCACGTCGATCATCTTCTTATTTTCTTTGACCAGAAATTCCCTATGTTTCCAGTAACATATGCATGCGGTAACTAAAGCTCAAATACTCACCTCACGCTGTACCGTTTTGAAGTACGGTTGCACAACAGGAAGACCAAGAGGAGTTGTCCACCGCACAGGTTGATTTTCTGAAGCAATAACCTGTAGAATTATCTTAGTTAAGATTCCATTCAAAGAACAGGACCTTTTTTTGATAACTTATAGCAATCTCATAATTGAAACACAAGCATACCTTTGCACAATCACCAAGCCAAACCATTATGCCACGTGCAGGATCAAATATCTCCTCAAGGGCGGCCATTGTCAGCTAGTTAAAATTGTAGTATCGAACACAATAGTAGTGTAGAACATTATTACTTGATCAATAGAAAGTTCACTGTAATTTCTTGCTGGTTTAAATCCAGCAAATGAAGTAAGAAACAGAAAGGCTAGTTTTTTAAATAAGCAAATGCCACGTAGCAACGAGACAATTGCTATGGTAAACTATGCTCCTAAACAAGTTCAATACCCACTTTTATGGGTCATAATTTTGCACGTCGGTAGATGGTACAATTTTAGGAAGAGAAAATTCGCATTACAGGGATTTCATGCTCCCAACTTATGAAACTTGATTTGTTTAACAAGAACAATATGCCACCAACTACAAAGGTCAAGCATGCCCACTCATGAGAACAATATGCCAACAACTATATTGAATTCATTGCAACCTTGACTTTCTTCCAAAATTTCTTGAGAAAAAAATATCTTCCTAGTTCTCGTAACATAAGCAACAACATATTATGGACCCTGTAAGTGGAAATAATGTTGTCTGACCTAGCAACTTAATATTATTTCCTAGTTGTTGGTAAACTCTTACTTTAGCAGCATAGCAAGCAGCCTTAAAAAGAAGTCCATCATCAGTAATATGACCTTTCTCCTGCAATCTTCTTTTGATCTGCTCTCGCGCTCCAATAAAAGTAACACCATATACTGAAGTCATCACTGTCTGTTTCACCAGTTTCCTGTCCACCTGAAAGCTAAAAGTGTCAAAAGGCCATTAGGTAGAACATTTAACTAATGAAAACTTGGAGCGGTCTAAAGCTCAGAAATTCTTGAAAGGAAGAAGTAAAAGAAAACCACCTGTCCTATTAAGGCCTTGGCTACTATAGCATTCGGATTAGTTGCAGGATCCATATTGCTGTCCATTTTCATGATATCATGAACCCTGCCACACGAAACAGGAGTCCTTTCACATAATGAAACAAGAAACACATGCAAAGCCCCCCCCCCCCCCCCCAAAAAAAAAAAAAAAAAAAACAAGGGGGCCGCGTTCACGACGGGGCCTCAGGGACATTGCCACTGTAACCCAGGCAGAGTTATTATGATAATTGGCAATGTAAACCCTAGTTTATGAATGTGTTATGCATAACATCTGAGTATCTTGTACTACTCTTCATTCAATACATAGTGGAACGGGTTTGAGCCATGGATGTACCAAATTACACCTTTGGAGAACCGCGTAAAAATCTCTGTGTCGTGCTTTGTGATTGCGTTCTTTTCTTGGTTGTTTCTTCATGCAGTTGTGTGTGTTTGGACAATTCCACGACACCACACACACAACAAATAGAGTAATAATAACTTGGAATGTTTGTTACAACAATCAAAAGACTCACTACAGTCCCAGGGAGATGGACATCTGAGACAAATGGAAGGTAAGAGGAATGATAAGAAAGGGGTTAAAGGTTAAAAACATAGCCCAAATATCATTGTAAAAGGTCGCTGTTGGAGTAAGAAGATGACAAGCATAAGGTTCCACCTTTCATTTCCTCCTGTCCACTGTTGAGCAAAAAGGATTGGTGGAAACCGAGGAAACTCTTCCCCTCCTTTGGCCTTCCCGTTCTCCTTTCCTTCTATCAAATACTAGAAACCACTTCATCCTGGTTCTCTCTCTTTTACTTTTCATTCCTCTTTCTATCATTCCAAATGAAAAAAATCTCCCATTTTTCTTTCCTTATCTCCTTTCAATTTTTGACAATCAAATACCATAGAGATGCAGTGTATAAGCTACAGTAGATTTTATACTAATGCTCCATTCTTATTCCCAATAAAGACTACAACAATCGAATTCCAACCTTAAAAAATAGACATCGTTGTACCTTGCGGCAATTTCAGAGTAAACATCGGCGGGTTTTTCTCCAGCAACTAAGTTAACTGCAGCTGCTCCAAACTGTACAAAAACAGAGTCCCCAGATAAAGGACAGAGGATGTGGATGTAACCCACAATCAATTAACAGTGCACGAAAACTTTAGGCAAATATACATAAAATTGTGTTCAAACAGCGTACTTACAGAATCTCTTCCCAAGGCTGCATAATGCTGTAGGCCATTGCATGAACCATCCTAAAAAGAGAAGACAGAGCATCAAGATCAGACTACAGGAAACTAAAAAAGGTGGTGTATGCTATTAAAATCCTCCAACCGTATGCAAAACAGTGTATTTAGGTACAAACAAGTAAAACTAATCAATGAATATTCTAGTTCAGCAGGGTAACATGCATGTTATGATATGAGTGGAAAATTGCAAGGCTAAACTGAATTAGAAACCAAAACATGTAATGCAAGTAGAGAAAGGTCGACTAGAATATTTCTTACATATTCCAAGGGTGTAGATAAAGCCATTGCGGTTTTTCTTTCCTTTACATCACATTGGGTGTGATTATCCAATGTCCACACTTTCTTAGCATGGTCGCAAGGCTCGCAATTAATAGCTACAATGGAGTGGACACCCAGCCATGACCTATGAGACCTCATTCTCAACAATGGAAAAGAAATCACCTCTCGGATTACTATCCAAGTGGAATTTTTGAAGCACCTAGATGCTCCTGACTCCTTTCTCAGTTCATTGCGTACCAACCTTTAGGGAACAAACCTTCTTGCAGTTGGTAGTCTTATTTGGATGAAGTTTACACATATTTAGAAATGTATAAGCAAATTGTGCCCAGAACGTAAAGAACGATGTCTGTAAAACTCAACTAGTACAATTAAGTAATTATTAAGCTTGTACATATATTTATAAAGGCTGCAAATTTTTACTTTCAAGTTTGTCTGTTACTTCCCTCGTCTTTCCAAAATGTTTCTGTTTCTAGGTTGACAGAAACACAAACTTCATAGCATTGCTCTTCAATTAGTTTAGGGCTTTTATCTAAGTAAGGGGCATCCATAATTAGATTCACTAAAACATCCTTGGAGAAATTCAAAAAAGATTTTTTCCAACTTGCTTTCCCTGGTAGATGTTCTTTATGATTTTAAGGCACACGATAAAAACTTACCTGATGAATAGGCAGGTGGGAGATGAAAGTATGTGGCGCTGAGCTTTTTAACGCTTCCGACAGATCAATACAAGCTGCTAAACACTGAAAAGGATCCTCAGCAGTTAGCCACCACCGATTTCCATGAAGTGGGTTGTCAGAAGAATCAAGTACATTTTCCAGATGGTTTTCAACAAAAGACAGGCGTCCCTCGTATGAAAGCTTTTCAACACCACCTCCATAAAGATTTGCTAAATGTATCTTCAGCCATCTTAACCCTGACTTGCCTAATGGTCGCCCTTCTGCAAACTCAAGAATTCCTCGACAGATATCAGAATTCATATGGTTGAAATGTGGATGCATAGGGTAAGCACGCCCCCGGAAATCCAAGTTGTGGGGATAGTAAAACCCGTCCTCATCTTTCATTTTGCGAGCAACCTGTGAAAATAAGTCTCCTCTGAATTTACTCCTATCCAATAAACCTTAAGTCTGTGCTCTGTGTACGGTTCTTTAAGTTTCTCATAAAGTTAATACTCCCTCCATCCCATTTTTTTTGTCCATATTCATTATCCTGGACATTTCAAAGTCATCTACATTTGTATTTTAGTTATTTTACATAACTTTGAAAAACTGCTATACTTGCTATTTTCGTTTTCGTAGAAGATACTGAAAAATTGTTTACAATAAGAAATTGAGATATTTTGGCTGGTGTAAAAAATTCTAAATTTATTCTTCACAAAATGCAGTTTGATCATGTGAGAAAAAGGCACGACTTGACTTCCGTTGGTGATTTGGAAAAACTTTCTTCATTATCTACATATCGATTCTAGAGGATTTTGAAAAACTGTCTATTATAACCAAGAGGGAATTTTTTTTTATGGCAAAAATTTTGTGTTTTTTAATGAAAAATTGCATTGTTTATCAGATTAAAAGACATGACTGGTGAAAGAGGACAAACACGGTGTCAGGGAGGGAATGAATATGGACAAAAAAACTCGTTTTCTTCCTAATGTTCATACATTCATACTAACCAGCAACTTGCCAATGTCAAGTTGCATTGAAGTCACATCATAGGAACAAATTAGAAAAATGTAAAGCAAGACCATGGATTCCCCAAGTGGATGAGAGAACCCCCAAGCATCTCTTTTCCATAGCTGCTAAATTAATCCAAGCAAGTGCAACATAATAAAGAAAAACACGGTTAATTTACAAGAAAGAAAGAAATCTTACAGAAAGCTTAAGTTCTGTATCACATCGTTGACAATGCAACTCTCGGTTAATTTTTTTTGCCTTTCTCACACTCCATTTCCAATTTCTTATTTCTTTATCATCCTCCGACTCTGGCCTCTCAGGTACGAGAACCTACAAAAGAATGAAGAACGCAACAATGCCACATTGATAAAAAAACAACAGCTTTAGAAAAACAAAACCCTTAGATATCTAGCAGACTAGCAGTCTTTTTACTTAATTTTTTATTTTCTGAACTTCTTTCAAACCGGGTCAATATTTTCTACTTTTTCTAATCCTTTCGTCAAGAATTGTATTCTTAATTGTTTTTTTTATGAAAAACAGTAAAACAAAGTTCACTACAGACCAAAAGAGATCATTATGAAAAAGCTAGCCCAAACTTAGCTGTCGCATACCACTGATGAAGTGTCAGCTTAACAAGTCCGAAGATTAGATGGTCCTTTTGCACATAAATGAGAAATTTAAAAAGCTGTTCCCCTTAGAAAAACACAAACTTAAGAAGTTCCCATCAGTGGTGGACCATTATCATCGAATATCATGACTAAACATATCATAAAAGAAAAATCCAGAGAAACAGGAAGTTGTTTGCTTAAGGAGTTTCCAGGAAACACTCACATCTTTGCGATCAACCAGGCCTCCAGTGTTGCCACCTGCAGCCCAAATGCTCTCCATCACACCCATAACTCTTTTGTTAACTCTCCATTTGGTATTTCCAAGGGTATCCAGTGCCTGAACTTGTGCAATTTTCAATATTACACTAATGAAATGGTAATCTAACTTCACAAGCAGGAGAAACATGAATGCCTTGGTCTCCTGATAGCAGCTAGGGGTATGAGCTAGTTAGAGTAGCATGGTTAAATTATAACCATACCCTTAGTTATATAAAAACTTTTTATTTTCTTTCGACATAAGCAGGTCAAGCCGTCAAGCCATCTTAAAGGGTTTATTTTCCGTCCTAAAACCTCCAACTCCTCACATTTGAATCTCTCTCTCTCTCTCAAACACACACACAAAGAAGGAGCTAACCTAGCTGGCATCTTTGGCTTTGACTTGTGAAAAAGTCTAGGAACACAACCTTCCATACACAAATCCGGATGCAGATGTGTCCAGAACCGTCTGATGCACGTAGGGCCCATATTATTCTGAAGGCCCCACGTGCATGGGATGGCTCCGGACACATCTGTGACCAGATATGTGTATAGAGGGTGTGTGTGTGTAGACTTATTGCCACAAAAGCAATATAGGAAAAAAAGAGATTTATCAGACTAATATATTTTACCTCATAGATTTTCTGCATTTGCTTCGCTGGAGTGCTCCTAACAGCATCTTGTAGCGACCTCGATCCATGAGTACGCATAAGATAAGAAGGTAAGAAGAAGTACGCACCTCTGTCATACCTGTAAGAAGCCTTATAAGATACTTGATGTAAAAATGAAATTTTTTGGGCTGAAAGTAGCCGTCACCTTTAACTACACAAGAAAGTTTATTTTTGCTTCAGCATTTTGAGAGGTCAAGATAGGGGCAGAGTGTATCATAAAAGAACGAGTTGAACTTTTTGTTCATAACTAACCAAAACCCCAAAGCTGACCCCTTAAGGGCCAGATCAACAGCATCATAAAATGTTGGGGCACTAACATACCTTTTCCATTTTTGCGGAGGCACCAGCATTGGCACATAAGGAATGAACATGTACTTAGCCTGCATACAAATGAAGGTATGCAAGATTAGACATATCATGGCAAACGGGAAATCGAAATGGAAAATAAAAGAAGAAAACAATTGAAAACTCTGTTTACATTTGCATACTAGTTATAACCCGTGCCTAAAGGCACTATCAATATAATTTGGTCAAACAAAATAAAACCACTAGCAGTATGATGATTGTATTTGAATGTCAAATAGTATTTACGTTCCTCCCTCTACTCTTTCTAGGCAATTTTTGTTGTCACGGTGCTAAGTTACAATTTGGTACTAAGTTAAGATTGTTTGAGGCTATTTTGCACCTTTCTTTGTTTTAAATGAAATGCAAGTTAGAGCAATTTTAATAGTTGAAATAACATTACCAAATCTATTATTTAGCTCTAAGCAACACTTGAAATGTAACTTTTCTAGCAGGATTGTTTTAGTGTACAATGCTATTTAAGCATTGCCAATTTATAACTGATGTGAATGTAATCTTTCCAATCGAAACTCTAACAAAGTTTCTAGTTCATACAAACATTAACCAGCACATGACTTCATAAAATATCTTTACGTTTTCTTTTTTTGCCTTCAACAAAGTATAGCATAAAAACACTTTTTATTAGTGGATCTCCAGGCAAACACCAGGTTAAGATTGTCCTATACACATGTATAATAAATGTAAATCACTAACAGACGTGTCTAAATAATCAAATCATAACCAACACAGTACCATAAAGTGCCTTGACAAAACAACTTTTTTTTAGCATTAGCCTTAAGAGTGTCTTTTATAAATCTACTGTACATATGCGTATATGCATATTCATATAACAGCTATAGATATGTGCGTATATACTCCAATCGGTCGTTCGGAAGCAACTCAATCATCCCCAATCCAAACTTAGTTGTTGCAGTGATCCCATCCCCAATCTGCCCGATCAAAATCTCTCTGTTGTATAGCAAAATCAACCACTGATTTCGAAACAATGGCATTCAATGAGGGCACAAGAAAAATGAGATGGGTGGGAGCTGTTCTGGTGAGATTGAGAAAGAGGAATGAAAATGACACAGATATGGGGGGGGGGGGGGTGCTGAAAGGGTGTGGGTCCCATCTAACATGCCACGAAGAACATCTAAGATTCTTCCCAGTAATGTAATATAGATTTGTGTTTATAATACACCAAAATGTTTATCATATCAAAAGTATTCCTTGCCCAATGTGCACCTAAAATGTGAGAGATTAAACATCAGAACAAGTGAGTGCACAAACTATAACTTTAGCCGCAAATTCATTAGCTTGATGTAGATTGTTTGGGCTATCTAAGAGCTTGGTAACCGGTTATGTTACATGGACTACAATATGAGTGTCCAGTGCGAGTATGTGTCCTGTGTCAGATTCATCTAAATTTCATCTCAAGAACTTGGGGATATACCAAATATTCAAATTTGTTAGTGTAGTCATTTATTTTCTTGGGTAAATTATGTTTACAAATTGCCTTGGTATATCTTATGCATTCAAATTACACAATACACTTGCTTAGTGGATGTTGAACTCTACATGTCTGATACGGATCCCCTGCCCTTATCCAAGGGTCGAGTGGCAATCACGTGTATTTTATGCATCCACAAAGATCCCTGCACCATAGGTAGAAGGCTTGACAATGCTAAAAAATAGCATGAAGCACAATTTTGATCTCTCCATGACTAGCTAAACCATGCATTGAATTTAGCACTGCTAAACTTTATGCCAATTGGGAAAACATTTGGCTATATCAGCTTTTTGGCAAGCCTCTTCTTTGTTTCTCCACCTCTCCAGATAGGCCCCACATAGAGCATTTCTATTCCGCCATTGTATGAGCAAAAGAGAAGAAATAGCATCCACACCGTTGAGGTAACATTGCTAAAACATAGTACTTTCACACTATTGATTGCTAAAATATAGCTTTAGCTAGCAACTATTGGAGATACTCTGAGGGATTTGGGTCTGGTTTCAGGAGATCTTGGGTTCAAATCTTGTCATCGTGTTATAGCGTCATCATCAGCAATGCTTTTTATGTATTCGTGCACCTTTTTCCAGTCAGTGTGTTTGTCTCTCCATGTACGAGACAGGGTTGCAAGGGAGGACTGTTATCTACGTAGATCATTCGTTGTTGGGCTCATTTCCCCAACATTTTAAGCTGTTGTAACAACTAGTAATCTAATATGAACAACACATCGTTACGCCTAATCACAACCACCACAAAATTTCCAGCACAAATGAATTTAAGTAAACTAAAATCAGTATTTGGAGTTATTTAGAATTTCTGCACTCGTTCTCATCCTTTTTAACATATAGTTCTTTTGCTCAGTTCTGAAGAAGAAGAAAGAGAGAAGACTGATGAAGATCTTGATTCCGAAGAAGAAAAAGAGAAGACTTATGAAGAGCGTCTCGAATTGATAAGTGAAATGACCCAAAAAAATTATGCAAACCAAATGTGGAAAAGAAGAAGAGAGGTGTTAACTCACACATTTGTCGAGTCCTGCGAGGACTAGGGGATCACACTGTATAACTCCATACGTTGTTAGAAATTTCCGCCTACAAGTAAACAACAGATTGACTTGCAACTAAGTAAAAAAAGCAGAGGTGTACTGTTGATCATCCCCAATGAGCCAAACCCACCCAATTGAAATAATGTGGATTGAAGTTATCAACGTTATGTGGCAAACCAAAATGCAGTATCCACACAAGCAAACAAAAAGCCGGGAACTTAAGCAGGAGGCGTTGGATAATGTTGCAAAACTCACCTGCTTAGGTAATTTCCCCAACAAGAATTAGCTTTAGATCTTTCTGTATGGATATTGGCATATGAACCAGAAATATAAAGGTGGGGTTCAGTCCTTTGAAGATGAATGATTGATGCAAGAATTACATGCTTACCGACGATCATTTGACCTTCTGAATATGTGGGAAAATGCAGGTCGAATATCAGGTGGACTGTCAACTGACTGGTCAGCTGGAGCCTGTACATAAGCTGTCTCTATTAACAATTGAATCAAACGAGATCCCAGCTGCATAAGATTATCAAAAAGAAATTGATAATTAGCAACTTCAAAAAGAGCTGACATACATAATATATACATGCATCAATTATTTGATTCTAAACAAGAAATATCTGGTTGCCACAAACCTTAGCCTGTTTGTCAGTACCCCAAGGCTTAACTTCTTCATCTTTCACCAACTTTTGAACCTCATTCATCTTTTTCCTTTTGACCAAACTTTTTATGCGTTTCCTTAGGATCTCAGCATCTTTGCAAAAGCCTTCTTCCGTTGGATGTACAGTTTTCTGTCTCTGGCACATCTTGGTTTTCTCCAAGAAACTACGTATCCTAACCTGTACAAAGTAGTAGGTATAGCAATAACAAAAAAATAAAAAATTTACTTCTAATCCCGAAACCAGATATCATGGGTAAAATGCAACTTGATTAGATTTAGACATATTCCTTTTTCCTGATATTTACTACAACAAACAAAAAATGTACGTGCAAATGAATAAGTAGCAGATTGTTATTAGAAGGTTATAAACAAGGGCAAAGGAATATATTGGCAAGTGGGTTCAGTTCACCTCCCTATCTTTAAAAACTCCCAATTTTGACCATCAAAGAATTATATCGTTGTCCCAGGTCCTCCACTGATTCTAACAATGATTTTACCTTGTCGACTGGGATATCGAAGAATGCATTTTTTGCTGTAAAGATTGGGAAGAGCCAGCTTAGCAAACTAAGTCAAAATCAGTAGAAAAATGATAACTTGCTTGTCTATATCTAAAAAGATGCCTTTTATTGCAGTCAAAATGAGACATGCACACAATACACTGCTTTCAAAACCTGAAAAACAGTTGGGTTATTTTGTAAATCAAGTTCTCATCTTATAAAGATGCCATGGTTGAATTAGTTAACAATAATTTCTCAATTGTTACATATGACTACTACTCAAGCATGGCTCCATATAGGTTTTTGACCCTACTGAACACATATCCTAGCTCTGCCCCTAGTTATGCAGTTGACCTATCAACTCAAATTCCTCATCAGCTCGATGACTCCTATTCATTTAACAAAAAACTTTCATCCAACCAAACACTTCAAACCAACAAGTAACTGCAAGGTAGCCATTATTGCTAACTGCATTCAACACAGTGAATGACATAGCATTATCACAACTACATGTTGTCTAAGTGGCTTCAGCTCAATAACTATGGTGCAGGATTCCACCACCACAGAACATTACAGATTTGCAGTTTGCATATGCGAAGCATGTATTCATGAAAAAGACCAATTCAAGACTCACCTCCTGCTCAATTGCCCCACCAATCTGAATTGCTGCATGAGCAACCCGAACCGAATTGTCCTGTTGGCCAACCATCAACAAAGCCATCATCTTGTGCATCACAATAACCGCCATCTTGTCCGCCGGTAGTAAATCAATAACCGGTGCGTAAGCCGCCTTACGTCCCTTCGATTTCTCGGTCCTCTGATCCTTGGAAATTGCTTCACTTAAAGGCTCAAACCAACCCAAAAACAGCTTCTTCACATAAGGCAAATTCGGGGCCAACTTCTTCTCACACATCTCTCTTTGAAACTCCCTGTACTCCTCCACCCTCTTCTCCCAAGCCTCAGTCTCTGCCCTAATCTGTCTCCTCCTCAGCCGATAATACTTCCTGCTATCAACTTCTTGATTTAATTCCGACTTCACCCCTTCTTTTCTGGCCTTCGTGTTCAAATCCCTCGTAAGTAGGGCAGTAATCCAAGGTGGGTCTTCAATAAACACTCTGGATTCTCCAGACGGAATTTGTTGAAACCCATTTGGAATTGTCTGCAACTCAGCCAACCCATTTGGAATTGTCCGCAAATTAACCAGCCTATTTGCAACCTGGTCTGAATATTCCAAATCCTCGAGGTTCTCGACAAAACTCTCGTCGGTGGCATCGAATACCGGGCGTAAGTGAGTGAAAACTGAAGCGGTCAGTGAAGGTAGCTTGAGTTTATAAGGGAAGGAAGAAGAATAGAGAGGGCGTTTCTGATTGAAGTTTGAAATTTTAGAGTTTGAAGGGTAGAGACAGTT